>VMKM01001379.1:0-147803 GCA_008360985.2 Macquaria ambigua
GAGAGAGAGAGAGAGAGAGAGAGAGAGAGAGAGAGAGAGAGAGAGAAAGAGAGAAAGATGGAGAGACAAACAAAAGGAGAGACATCAAAGAAGACATAGAGAAAGAGGGAAAGAAATAGAGATGTGGAGGGTTAGCAGGGGACTGGACAGAGCACACACACACTCACACACACATTCACATTTTCAGCAGTCTGAGGACAGAGGAGTTCCCACCCAACAAACCCTCCCACAATCCTCCAGAACAGGACAGGGCAAGACAGTTTACCTTATTAATAAAGAAGTGTGTGAGCGTGTGTGTGTGTACATGCATTCATTTGCGTGTATGTGTGCATATGCATGATATGTGAGTGGGATATTGTGTGTGTGTGTTCGCATGTTTGTACTGTATGTGTGTGAAAGAGCGAGTAAGTTGTTCAGGGTCCTAAATCAAACAAAAGGAGACATGTTGTTCACATATGAGTGACCTGGCTTTTGGCTGAATTATTCTGGTTGATTATGGTTGGTGTGAGAGCTCCACGTGAGGCTAGCAGATATGATCATATGTTCTGATGATCCAGGTATGTCAACTAGTAGATTTAATAGATTTTTTTAATAAGCAAAACACTTTGGAAGAGGACTTAAATATCTGCACAGACAGGATTTTTGCATCAATGTAATTGTCTGGTATTTATTTAACTGGATTAGCCAAAAGGCAGACATTCTCATTTGGTTATTTTATCTGTAATATATTTCTCAATTAATTCCCAGGATATCTTCCATATTACAATATCATTATTGGAACTTACATTTATTGTAACAGATTCAGATTATATCCATATCCACCCCTAGATCTGATATGTAGCTGTCCGCAGCTGCTAACTTTTAAACAGACACATGAGATACTTGATGCTGCTATGGTCACAGAGTTGATTGTGTTTGCTGCAGCTGGCTAGTCATTGCCCAACATGTAATCTCCTCGTCTGTCTTCAGTCCTTTAGTGAAACTGTAGCTAACTTCCCTAATCAGCAAATGGACTAATAATCCCCAATTTGCGAAGGAGAACACACACACTCACACGCTGCTTCTGTATGTGTGGTAAAGGTTATTACAAAGATATATACTGTTGTTTCCAAGATTGATTGGATTGTCAGATGGATGTGTGTGTGTGTGTGTGTGTGTGTGTGTGTGTGTATGCTAGATAATTTAATGAAATTTGTAATGACGACTCTAACAACAGCCTCATTCAGTCTCAACTGAAGATGCATTTTTTACAGAGCATTCTTATTTATTCATACCTGAACAAAGACACTGAAATAGCTCCACTCCAAAGCCAAAGTAGCCTCAAGAGGGAAAACTCCATAATTCAATTTAGCGTCCTTCTCTTTAAAGACGACATCCAGCCTTCAAGCAAACAAATCACACGTTTGCACAAGAAGCAATGAAACACATTGTTTGTAAAACCTGTTTTGCTGACACACACTTTAAACTTGCATTCCTGGGCAACTTTAACAGGTATGGTGAACTGCTTAATGTGAATGACAAGGGAAGGGTCTCTGTGTATGTATGTATGTATGTATGTATGTATGTATGTATGTATGTGTAAAATAACAGGTAAGATAATCATTGACATACAGTTTGGAGGATGGTGTCCAGAGAGGGAGGGGATACTGTCTGTGTGTCTCTGTTCCCCTGACTATAGAATTTAGATGGAGTTACAGTATGTGAATATAAATTGATGGATGTGCGTGTGTGTTTGTGTGTGTGTCCTTACAGAAAGAGTAAAGGAGTGTTTGCTGAATCAACAACAGGCCAATGCTTTGTGCTGTGATGCCCTATGGGTTCGTCTTCCTCCTCTGTGGTTTTGTTGGTTCAATATTGGGGAAAAGAAAAGAAAATAGAGGGAAGAAGGTGACACACTTCTTTTGTGTCTTTCTCTCTGCTTCTGTTTGTCTGTCTTTTCTGTTAACTTTGTTCTGCTTGGTTACCTGTAGTTGATTTCCAATTATGTGAACAAAGCAGAGACTTGCATTCTCAGGTGTATCTGTAACTTTTATGAGTGGTTCTTATTTGGCCGAACAGTCAACTTCAGGACAAAGCAACCCTTACCACCTGAACAAAATACCATTTACTGGAATTAGCAAGATTATCTGCCAGTATACAGTGAGGCAATTTGACTAAAAATATCATGCGGTGCGGCAGATAAGTCAGGATAGAAGATAAGAATTCTTGCCAAGTTTGTCTTTTTGTTGGAGCAGAGAATTATTTGGATTGAATGGCTTTTTTTTTCCTGCGTTCCCCGTGCCACTTTCGAGCGCTTCCGAGCTACACCTGCCAAGTCAGATCTATTTACAGACGTTTTTAGTTTATTGTGACAAATGATGAAAAAATATCACCATTTCTTTCCCATCTCTGTTTGTCTATCTCCCTCTTTCCCAGTCGACCTCCTTATATCCTCTCCCTTCCTGTCCCATTTCCACCCAGTTTTCCTTTCACTCTCTGTCCCTTTCCTCTTTCCCCCTAACCCTTTATTTTGTTTTCGGTCCTCTTAACTCTCTCCGCCCCTTACTTACTTACTATGTAATTTATGCTAAATGTTAGCACTTTTTGCCCTCTGCCTCCTTTCTTTTCACTCTCTATCCCTTCTTCTCTGTCTATTCACTGCTTTACCCTTCACTCACTTTCTTCCCTCTGTAAAACCACCCAACTCTCTCTTTTCTTTTTCCACCTCTCTCAGTATCTACCATCTCCCTCTCTCCTCTTTGTTCAAGGTCAGTGGCTTCTCAGTGGGATTTCCCATCAGACACATGGAGTGAGGATGCTGTAGATCCTGATTGGCTCTCCCTGACCTTCGGTGTTGCCCTCCCAGCAGCCCACTTCTCCTTCACTCTCCTTCTTCCCCTCCTCACCTCTTGTGCCTTTCTCTTCCATCACTTGTTGTGTACATTTACCTTCTCATCTCCTGTTTTCTTGCCTCTTGTCTTGCATCTTTTCTTCTTTTCCTTTCTTCTTCTCTGCACTGCCCTCATTCCCTTGTGTCATCCCTTTAAGTTCCTCTCCTCTCCTCTTTCTCTGCACACTTCATAATTTCTCTCCTCTCCTTTCTCTTTTTCCATCCGCCTCTTTTCTCTTCCTCTTGCCTTTTCCTTGCCTGCATTTTTCCTTTACCTATAGCTTTCTTCTCCGTGTTCTCCTCTTCCTTCCTTTTTAATTTCCTCTTTATTCTATTTATTTCACCACTCTGCAGCCCAGCTCGCCTTCTCATTTCATCCCTTCTTCTTTCTCTCCTGTTTTCACCTATTATTTTAGTTTCTATTTCTGCTTCCCTTGCCCCTTTCTTTTCCATCCTCTCCACTGCCAGAGCAGTGCATTGTCAGTGAATTGGATCTGCTGTCTTTAACCCAAACCAGCTAATTTATTAATTCTGTTACAGGAGAAGATGTGGTTTATTCTCGACATGTTAACGGCAGTCTGTGACCGGCGTGGTTTTGTAATGTGGTGAATTGAATTTCTGTAACTGGGTGGTCATGAAGTGAGTCTTGGCTGGAAGCATGAATGAGGTTTTCCAGACAGCAATGTGTGTTTTTAGTGTAATATACAGATTTAATTTTAATTTTAAAATGAGACACTTTTAGTCCTATGCGTTTAGAATTATTGCATACACAGCAGTTACTACAGAGAGGTGTCATCTTAAAATCGATTGTCATAGAATTTATTTTTGTTGTGATTGTCTCTGTTTTTTTTATTTTCTGTAAACAAAATATTCTTTCTGTGGATAATCTTTGGGAAAATCTTTGTTTTTGATTACAGAATTATGTGTTTTAAACATTTGACAAATTAATTTCTGTCATAGAAGTGCATCCCAAATTCATATATCTGATTTTGGAAATTCTTAATTTCTTTCAACAAAGTGTGGGCTAAGTGATTAAGGACCAAATCTTGATTGTTTTTATTTTTTAAAGATTTTTGCTTCATCATTCTTTCTCATACAGTTCTACACTTTTCTACTTAGTGCAGCCAGTGGAAACAGCACATTATATCCAAATACATTTTTCTAACACAATATATATAATATATATATGTGTGTGTGCGTCTGATACATGCATTTATGCATCTGACATGTATTTTAGAGGATAAGGGTGATTAAGTGATCACTTTTTTGTGATAAAGTGAAACAGATGGGCATTGGTCTAATTACTGAATTTTGGAATGAAATGGTTGTCTAGCTCAGCTCACTGCAAACATATTTGTTACAGGGAATCTCCCCTGGGAACGTACGAGATAATGTGTGAAACTTTATTCAAAAGATCTGAAATTACATTTAGACCCCCAAGTCAAGTCATTTTCTGCCTCAGGTGCAGACTGACCAGGTGACCCACAGGGGAAGACCACACAACAGCACAGCTGGGGAGGGCCAGAAATGTGGCCAGTGGGGCTTTGGCTTCTCCCACTCCCCTCTGTAAACAGAAGTTTGTCTCTGCATCCAAAGTAAACTGCCTCTCTGTAACTTTCACTGCTGTTGAGATGCCTTGAACTCTTGAAATGTCCAGCAATTTTTGAGGACTTGGTTTCAAAGGCTACACAGTGTACTAGACTGGGGTTTTAGTCAAGCTTCAGATTTGCATTAAATGCATTTCATAAAAGCAACACAAATTGCAAACAAAACACACAACATACGCTCGTCTGCAAAACACATTTTGAGCCATGATTTACAAAAAGACTCTTTGCAAGCAGAACCTCTTCAGGTAGGGATATTGCATCACTGTTTATCTTTACAGTGTTGGCAAAAAGACATATAATTATTCAGGCAAGCCACACACATAGAATTTGTCATCCTGGTCTGTGGCAATTTGGCAAACATGTTTCTATTCAAACACACAATTTTCCTCAAACAAAATACAAGATAGCAAAGAAAATAATAATAATAGCACCAGACAGTGAAAGCTTTTTTCAACA
This sequence comes from Macquaria ambigua, assembly GCA_008360985.2. Lineage (NCBI taxonomy): Eukaryota > Metazoa > Chordata > Actinopteri > Centrarchiformes > Percichthyidae > Macquaria > Macquaria ambigua. The sequence goes on from VMKM01001379.1 coordinate 4,933, forward strand.
GTCAGTGCTTGCAATCCTCTAAAATCGACCTTTCACTGAATTTAGTTTGTTTACATATACAACAAAGGGCGGTGTATTTCTTCGCTGAAAAACTTGGCTGAAGAAAGGTAAAGTTGCCATGAGAGATTTATAAACACAGAAAGCAAAAACACTGTTCAAAACTTCACAATGACATAATCATGGGCATATTTTTCTGTGATGTTTCAAATAATTATTTACTGAGGAAGATAACTTGAGTAACCGTCAACTTTTTCTTTCATTCCTGGAGATTTCTGTCCCCAGGTACCCACATTACTGATGTTTGCCTGCTATGTTTGTCCTTGATCTAGATTCCACAGGCCAGGATTTGAGACAGGACTACAGACGTTGTGCAGGTAACTTGTATTTGTGATATGGATGTCATATCATAGAGGAATATTCAGTGAGGTGCTGAACACTTAAATGAGAGCAAATTCACCAGAAAGCCACAGCCCCCATTAGACCAAAACCACATCCATGTGAATGCACAGGTAGTGGGTTTTTTGTGTGTCTGTGTCTGGTTTATTCAGACCCCCTTCATGTGATCACAAACCCTCATATTTACGCACATTCCCTCAAATCTCTGGTGCCTGCATGCTGTCTGTCTCCAATCCTGCAGAGTGACTTTTCATCATGTCTGGGAATATATGATTAAAAGGATCCAGGGGTAATTTGCAGCTTAATTAAATGATATAGTTTTTTCAGCACACCTGTGTGCCTGGTTTGGGAGAAAGCACATTTCTGTATCTAGTAGGATGTATGTGACAATTCATATTTTTACAAGAATTTCATTTGGGTTTTTGAAACCCGATGGCATTCATCTATTTTGAGATAAATGCCCATCGATTATTATATGTCTGCAATTTTTCAGCACAACAAATCTTAATATATTTAGACACTGAAACTCTAAATATCCTGTGCCACAAAACAAATCAATCAAATATGTGGATTCTTGTGCAAAATAGTCCCAAAAACTAAACAGGATTAGTATTTCCTGGGGATTTGGAATAATACTTGTCCTGTACAGCATTTGTGTATCTCAACACTGAGAGCAAATGGATGCTTTGTGCTTGCATCTACAAGCTAACCACCCAAACCTTCCATGACATTGAAATGGTAATGGGAGTTGGGATGAGTCATTAAATCTCCATTCTATATTTTGGAACTAAGTCCATGTTGCAGGTATGCAGTTTTCACCCCTGACAGCAGGGCTTTGGCTCAGATGCCAGGGTTAGCGAGTCATACTTTTGGCAGCAGGACTGCAGTAGACAGCTGGCTGACAGTGGCACTCTGAGATGTTAACCTGCCCAGACACTTCTCACACCTCAGGTTTAACACAACCACTGAGCTCCGCCGCAGGGGGACACACATATACATCATTGAATGAGCAACTAAACATTGAAAACAAACTAAAAGGAACATTAGATATAGTGTCTTTCACACATACAATACACTTTGGCATTTCATCTTTTCCTTCAGTTGTGAGACTCGTGTATTGACCTGTATGTCAGATTGCATATACATTTTATATACAGCAGTTTAAGATGATGCTGTACTTTAGTCCTAGCTGTCTCTTACATTAAGTCTTATTTAAGTCTTATTTCTTCCAGTATTTTGCTTTTCTTTCTATGGTCACACAAGGCCCTAAATCCCTGATCTCTGTACTTGGCTTTTACATGTTTATTTAATTTTTAATGTATTTATTTTTGGTAATAATTGAAACTAATTCACGAACGTCACTCAGGATAAGTGTCAGCGAACCGCCTCAAACGTGATGTAAAACATTTCCACCACTGACAGGTTTCTATTGAGAGAGATTGTAAGGCTTCAACTCCAGACTTGCAAACGTTCATTTATCCAATGAATTAATGGCAACCTGTGTCAGGCAGGCAGCCAGAAAGACAAGCAGGAACACAGACAGACACACAGGCAGACAGACAGACAGGCACATTCTCTCCTGGCAGCTCTGTTGGCCACATAACATAGCCTGGAGCAGGGCTTTGTGTGTGTCTGTGTGTGTGAATGTTGCATCCGAGGCAGTTGGGGTACATGGATTGGACCACAAAATATCGGACTTTGACACGGGAGACCGCTGTTCACCTCCTGCTTCCAAACGACAGTCAACGTTGTCTTCTTTTAAGGCATGACCACAATCGTTCCTTAGCCACGCGGATATTACTGCAACCATGTCAACAAAACTCCCATAACCTTAACAAGGTAGTCATTGTAACCCAAACATGATTTATACTTATACCAAACCAAGTCGTTTTTTTGTAAACCTAACCAAACCATAACCACAGTCTTTGTCACATTATGAAAAAGTTTAATTTTAATTATGCAGTCTTGTCGATAGGGGGGTAAAATGCTTTTATGTGTTGTCCTTGAGGGCATGGACAAACTAGGTATTTTGTCATTTGGATGACTTGGATTAAAAAGAAAAAAAGAAAGTAGCATCACACATTAGAAAATAAGAAAAAAAGGGGGGAAGCAGTATAGTAACAGTAACTATACAATTTACAAAATTGTTTTGTATATACATATATTTTATATATATATATATATATATATATATATATATATATACATATTGTATTGTACTGTATTGCTGATACGTGGGATGATAATCTGCCTGATGGTTGTGGAAGAGTTTACTGCTGAGAGCAGCTGGACAGACGCATGATCGCATAAACACACTGCAGAGAATCCAGTCTGAGGCCACAGCATTCAGAAACAAATTCATGTCAGTGTTCTCACAGTAACAGTGATTTGATGATGCCAACTAAACAGTAGAAATACTCGGTTCACGTTACAAGTAAGTCATCTACCAGGAATATGTGCTTGCATGTATTTGATTGGCCAATGCAGTGCAACAATGTCACAAAGCGTTGCTAAGTTAACCCTTAACTTTTTGGCCAAATCTGCATTTTTTTTGTATGAGCTCACCATAACCATACCAAAGGACACCTTGCTTTACAGCTGCCAATTTCCTCAGTTCTGGCACAGTCAGCTACCACAACAGCCTTTGATAGCTCAGCTGGTAGAGTGGAGGACTGTAGGAGAGCAGTGCTGAAAACGATAAGTTGCTGGTTTGACTCTGGTTCGATGGAGGTAAAATGTTTGATTGTAAAAACATAATCCACAATATCTTAGCTTCAACATTTGCACATTTAATATTTAAGAGACACTAATCAAATGTATTTGTTGCAATGATTAGTGGCCCAACACATTGGGTATCGTCATTGATGTAAGGATGTGATGTGGAAATTGTGACGCCTCTGTACAACGACAATTATTTTGTTCATATTTTTTAACCTGGACATTTACATTATCCACGAGAATATTAGACTCCATGTTGAGGTGCACCCCTTCGATAGCTCAGTTGGTAGAGCGGAGGACTGTAGGAGAGCAGTGCTGAAATCCTTAGGTCGCTGGTTCGACTCCGGCTCGAAGGAGGAGCCTTTTGTGGTTGTAGCTGACTTGTGGATCTATCACTCGAACTGCCTTTTCTGGATCATATTTATTGAGACACTAATCAAATGTATTTGTTGCAATGATTAGTGGCCCAACACATTGGGTATCGTCATTGATGTAAGGATGTGATGTGGAAATTGTGACGCCTCTGTACAACAACAATTATTTTGTTCATATTTTTTAACCTGGACATTTACATTTTCCACGAGAATATTAGATTCCATGTTAAAACACACCCCTTCGATAGCTCAGCTGGTAGAGCGGAGGACTGTAGGAGAACAATGCTGAAATCCTTAGGTCGCTGGTTCGACTCCGGCTCGAAGGAGGAGCCTTTTGTGGTTGTAGCTGACTGTGAAAATCAGGAAAGTTATCACAGTGATTTCATCTTGATGATGCCAGCTAAACAGTAGAAATACCTGGTTCACGTTACAAGTAAGTAATCTATATGTGCTTGCATGTATTTGGTTGGACAATGCAGTGCAACGATGTCGCAAGCTAACCCTTAACTTTTTGGACAAATCTGCATTTCTTTTGTTTGAGCTCACCATAACCATACCAAAGGACACCTTGTTTTACCTGCTGAGCCACAGCTGTCAATTTCCTCAGTTCTAGCAGAGTGAGCTGCAACCGCAAAAGGCTCCTCCTTCGAGCCGGAGTCGAACCAGCGACCTAAGGATTTCAGCACTGCTCTCCTACAGTCCTCCGCTCTACCAACTGAGCTATCGAAGGGGTCCCCTGACATATATATTATATATTCTCGTGAAAAATGTAAATGTCCAGGTTAAAAAATATGAACAAAATAATTGTTGTCGTACCGAGGCGTCACAATTTTCACTTCACATCCTTACATCAACAGCAATACCCAATGTGTTGGGCCACTATTCATTGCAACAAATACATTTAGATTAGTGTCTCTTAAATATTAAATGTGCAAATGTTGAAGCTAAAACAGTGTGGATTATGTTTTTTACAATCAAACGTTTTAAGACTTTTCAAGGGTCTGGAAACATTCTGTCCACTGCACATGCACATTAAAAACCCCAGAAAGGGGCTGCTGTTGTTGGGGGCGTGTTGTTTTTAGGTACCAGTGAGACAATAAATATGATCCAGAAAGGTTTGAGTGACAGATCCACGAAGGCTTATCAGATGCCAAAACACTGCAGTGTTTTACTATGAGACAGGATTTTACAACTCTGGAAAGTTCTCACAGTAACAGTGATTTGATCTTGATGATGCCAGCTAAACAGTAGAAATGCCTGGTTCACGTTACAAGTCATCTACCAGGAATATGTGCTTGCATGTATTTGGTTGGCCAATGCAGTGCAACGATGATGCAATGCGTTGCTAAGTTAACGCATTGTTTTTGTCAGAGCTCAACCATAATCATACCAAAGAACATCACACCCATCTCAGTTTCAATCCCATTTTGGGTACAACATCTTCTTTCTAGCTCTGACTAAGATCCCCAGATAATCCAGTCAGCTGTTGGCTTTCATCCATTGCTGTGTCTTGTTGTCCTGCACGCCACAATTGGCTCAGCCCAAGCTGTCTGGGATGCCAAAACTGTGGCAGTCATTTCAGGTGCCGAAACGTTACCTGTCCAGGCAAGACAGACATTCTCACTAGATGATGATGCCGGGTCTGACTGTCATCAGGTCCCTCTCCTCTCGAGCCTCTTCTTTTGAAAATGGGTTCAAGTAGGTGTTCTAAACCTAGGAGTCCAAACATTTGGACCAATGAAGACCTCTATCTACAGTATGAGCATTTCAGTATTTCATTTTCTACTCTCTATCACTGACTGAAAATGTCTAATGAATAGTCATTTCAGTCAACTTGCTGTTTTTACACTGTTGGTGTCTGTCAAGTCTTTCCTGGAAAAGATCCCTCTGCGAACTGGAAATTATACATTTTACATTTTTTGCAATACATTGAAGAAGCAATGCAGTAGCTGCCATTCCCAAAACATACCACTTGATAATCTGAGGAAACACACAGCAAACAGTACAGCACACACTGTCTGACCGACAGATGATCTACCTAGAGATCAACTGTGATCTAGGTAGATCATCTGTCAGTACAGCGCAAAAACACACAGCACTGCTCAGTTTAATTATCAGTTTGAGTATCAGTCTTTTAGTATTTCTTTTAAGGTAGACACAGAATGAATATTAAGAGTGAATCTTTTAATTACTGTACACTGGAAGTGATACTTCCTGCTGGTTGGATTAAAGAAGGTGTGGTATCTAATATTAGCAGACAATTCTGCCAGTACAGACAGACATCACCCTGTGAGAGAAGATATGCGTTTCGGTCCACGTATGTTTTAGCATCATCAGCAACGTCTTGCTTAAAGACACATGAAATGTGACAGGAAGCAGGGGATTGTGTACAACTTGCTTTACCTGCTGAGCCACAGCTGCCAATTAGTTCAAACACAGTCAAGCTACAACCACAAAAGGCTCCTCCTTCGAGCCGGAGTCGAACCAGCGACCTAAGGATTTCAACACTGCTCTTCTACAGTCCTCCGCTCTACCAACTGAGCTATCGAAGGGGTCCCCTGACGTATGCAGTCTGATATTCTCGTGAAAAATGTAAATGTCCAGGTTAAAAAATATGAACAAAATAATTATTATTGTACCAAGGCGTCAGAATTTTCACTTCACATCCTACCCAATGTGTACCCAGTGTGTCCAGCACAGTCAGCTACAGCAACAGCCTTTGATAGCTCAGCTGGTAGAGTGGTGGACTGTAGGAGAGCAGTGCTGAAAACCATATCTCGCGGAAAATGTAAATGTCCAGGTTAAAAAATATTAACAAAAGCTGGATTAGATGGAGCATCAGGCTGACTCAGACAGCTGGAAACAGTGAAATCTGCCAAACAGTTAACTATATTTTAACTGGATCCCAGTCCAGCAACAAAACTGTCAGGAGAGAAATAAAGTGTTATTTCAATTCTTATTAATAGCAATTCTTTTTTATTTTTGTATTTTTCCAGGATTTTATCAAGTCAAAACACGGGACTTTGCTTTCAAGTCTCAAGTCAACAGCTCTAGCAAACTAGAACACATGCACACCCCCAGTAAATACAGCATGTCATCCAGTCTACACATGTGCCCTGAATGTGCAGGCGGAGCAGAAAAGACACATGTGGAAACTCCAGATCAAATGCCTCCTTCTTCCTCCTCCAGTCTCAGTGTGAGGAGACTCCATCTGGCCTCCCCTGACAGGTCAAGGTAGCCAGGACCAAAAATAATACACTTCCACTGAGTGTTTAGTTTACAGTGTGCAGTGGCTGAGCTGGTTATTACGTTTCTGTCTGTCCACTGGCTGACATTGTAGTATCACATGGAGAGAACGGGATGGGTTTCACTTTCACAAAATAATTAGTCATCATCCTCTCACACTGCGCTTGTTGGGGTATAAAAACAGCAGATTTTGTTTTTCTCTTGGTTGAAACTCTGTGACAATTTATTAGTTGAGCAGTGGTGGTGATGGTGAGAGCGCTGCCAATTTTGGGGAGGGTAGTTCATAAATAAGGGTTTGTAGTATACTCCTGAGAAGTATTAATATATTAATATTACAATAATCATACACTAAAAACATATGCCATTTCATTTTTGATTGAGCCCAGTGTTAACTTCCAGATAAAAATAAATTCTGAGCACAGTTGGTGAACCAGAATTATGAAAAAAAGATCAACCTTTAAAATAACAAGACTAAGTCTACAACCATATATATGTATATAAAGATGGACACTGCATCTCCACTTCCTCCCACTGTACAAAAATGACACCGTGATAAGAACTAATGACAGAAACCATCTTTGGGAAAAATCCATCTTTTTCAGTTTGGTCCATGTCCCATCCGCTAACATGGAGGGGGCGGGGTTTATGACCCATACTGCAGCCAGCCACCAGGGGGCGATTGAGATGTTTTGGCCTCACTTTTGGGGAGTTGTCATGTCATCCATCTTTGCTCTGCTCACAATGACAATGCTAACATGCTGATGGTAAGCAGGTTTAATGTTTATACCGCGTTCATCGTAGTTTATCAGGTTAGCATGCAGGCATTTGCTAAACAGCAATACATTCAAAGTGCAGCTGAGGCTGATGGGAATGGCATTAGTTCGGATGGTATTTGGTCATAAACCAAAGTATTGGATACATTGGAATAAGTCCAACGCCTTAACCACTAAAAAGAGCAAACATTTGTAGCAGTGAAAAAGCAATGTAACAGTTAATGGCAACACTTTTATCTGATGTTCTCATCCAGAACAACTGCTGAGCAGGGAGGAGGATTTCTGTGTGTGTTGGTGAAGGACACTTTGTCAAGACAGATGGCTGATAAAAATGAATCTCAGAACTTCCAGTTCCAGAACAGCCTCTAATGTTGCCTTTTGCTAAATACCACAAATGTAACAAAGATCTGTCCTTTGTGCAGTAATTGTTACACATTTTTAAGGAAATATGATTATACAGTACAAGGATTTAATTCAGAATACTTTCAAAAGGGTGACTGTTAAATGTACTGGTGCCGAGCTTGATAGCTAACAAGACACAAAGTGTAAGGAACACAGTTTTGGAGCTGTTAAAGTCTTTGGTTTTTGACAGGCTAAATACGTTGCAGAGCAACAGATTACAGGTGACAAATTAAAGGAAAAACCTGAATAAATGAATGCAGAAACATTAAGCACTTAACATCCCATCATCCCATTAAAAGGCCCAGTTAACCTCAATTTTGGATCAAGATGGAAAGAGGAAAAGATCTAAATGACTTTGAAGAGGTTTCATTACTGTCAAATGGATGGAGTATTAGCTGGGGACAGCGCAGGTAGCATTTTCTTATTTTCTATCCAATCCATTATGTGGGTCCTCTTGTCTGATCAAGAGAAGGCTCACTGAATGGTTTGATGAGTATGAAAATTATGTGAATCATATGCCATGGCCTTCACAGTCACCTGATTTCGAGTGAAAATGGTGTTCCACTCCTCCAGCAGAGTTCCAGAAACAAGTCATTTTGGGCCAAAACCTAACCAGCCCTTAGGCGACAGACAAGAAAGCAACTATATGAGTCATTTTTGGAACGCTCTTGGAAGGCAGTGACAAAAGATGCTGATAGGGAAGTCGGATCATACAGCACAAAGGCGACAGATTTGGAAGTTTAGTTTTGATGGACTTTCTGACATTAAATTCTACTTAGTTTTTCCCTGATGGAGGTTATTTGACCTTGCATCACAAGAATTACTGCAACTTCCGTCACATCAAACTTTTGGTTTGGCCCATGTTTTGCTACCATTCACACAGGCGATGAAGGTTTATCTTTATTTATCTTTATTATCTCCTGTTATCTAATATCTAGGATAATTTCACTGAACTGAAATTAAGGGTTAAATATAATCCTGGCATGATGCTATAAATTCCAAACTCTTTGTACAGGTATTTACTCTGTGTGCATACCTATATTCAGCATTACCTTGTGTCAGCTTGAGTGCAGCAAAGTGCAGACATTATGTCAACAGATCGGTCACGTTTCTGTCCTGATTCTCAAATACTTGCATTCCAAAACCGTGTAGTTTTCATTGATCCGTATCACGTATCATCGTTGAACTCCCTCAGAAGCCGATTGAAGATTGGAAACTTGTTCATTACTGCAAAAATGGCTTTCCCCACATCTGTTTTACAGCTGAGCTCGCCCCTCTGCAGCCACCGAGCTCCCTCTTTAATAGTTTGTCACTGGAAAATTCATAAATTAATATCTTTGCAGCAGAGATCGAGTTTGTTCTGTTTAGCAGAAAGCAGTCCGGCTGGTTAGCTGAATCCCTCGGAGGTGAAACGTCTCTGGAAATGCGGTCCATGTCAAACCTGAGCCTTGGAATTCTGGGAAATGCATTTAGCACTACTCCCACAGTAACAGACTGGATTTTGGAGTATTAGAGCCCATCCCTGCAGTCAGTCACCAACTCCCTTCTGAGCATGGGAGACCGTTATTTCCTCTGTAATTACATTAAGCAGAGAATCTCCCAGAAAATTAGCTCAAATGTAGAGGAATGTGCAGCACTCTCGACCCGGCCACCCCGGTATTGTCTATACTTCTGAACGCTGTGTTTGTTTTCGATTGTATTTTCTCTAAACCAAAAAACACTGGAGCTTCTTAAGGAAGAAGAGGGATGGCCACAGCGGGCTGTGGGATCTCTGCTGCTGCAGATACAGATGTTTATCCGCTCAGCTAAACACAGATATAAGGTTTCATGGAAGGGAGAGGGAGGAAGACACATCGCCAGCAGTGAGGTGAACTTGCACAGCAGAGTTATTCATGAGCTGTAAGCATTTTGCAAAGTTTCATTCTAATATACGACATCCAATATCATCCCATACACAAAATTATTTCTTAAAAATGCGAAAGGATAGTATCAAAGTTATGAGCCGTCGTAATGCCTTGCACTCGTCATGTTTTTAAATCACGTGTTTTTTAAATATTGACAGCTGAATTTCCTTTATATAACATCCTGGAATAAAACCGCATGCACCTGCAGTGATTTAGTGGTCAATAAAAAAGTAAAGTAAACTCTGAACTCAGGAAATGTAGCATTTACCAAGAAGTAAATGACCCTCAGTCGCAAGAAAGTGTTGAACTATAGTAAATTGGCTTGGAAAAACTCTAAGACAGCTCATTGTAATTAATAGCATTAATCAAGATTTAGACAACAAGTCCTTTAAATTAAATAACAAATAACATAATATTTCCATGCCCTCTAGAACGACACGTGTAAGGGTTTTATCCCCCTATCGACAGGATGACAATTTGTCTGTGCCTTCAAAAAACGTTACACATCTCTTGAAATAAAAATATTTTTCATGATGTGACAAGGCTATGGTTACAGTTTGGTTAGGTTCAGGGAAAGATACAATAATAAACACGTGGTTAAGGTTATGGACAGATGGTGGTTACAAAAAAACAATGTTGACAGGAAAGGTAGGAAATGAACAACAGTCTCCCGTGTTAAAAGTCCAATGTTTCGCTAAAACGACTCATGCTGTTGTTCTTGGGAGGACAGTCTGTGTATTGACATGTGATCTGTATCGGGATACGTTATCTGTATACTGACATCTGATCTCGGGCCTTTGAATTTACACCTGGTATTAGTAGGTAAGTGTTCTCATTATCTCAATTCTGCTGGCATATTTTCTTTAGATACGAGATCTTTAGATACAAGTCACATGTTAATACCAGGAGTAAATGCGGTGTCTGAAGGTGCGGTCACACTAGATTTTGCTGTTTTGCTTGTCTGTTAAGGCGTATTTGCTTCAGGTTGGGAACTGACCCACCTCTTTCACTTAGTGCCAAGTTCAATCTGATTGAATGACAGTGAAGTGTTTGATAAGAAGCTGTATAATACTGTGGATTGCTGTTGAAATTTGCAGTTTATACTTACAACCCTGCCTACACTATTTCCTGTCCCATGTGCTTTTTCGCTATAATTTTTGGCAAAATAGGGCTCACCCCTATGTTCTCAGGGTCCTATGTTCCCAGGAGAGATTGGTAAGGGTTATCTTCTCATATTTCAAAAGAATGATGGGAAATGGATGATTCAAATGCAGTTTGTAAAAATCTGTTCAGCCACTGTGGAGATATCAGTGTCTAAAGTCAAGAAAACTGTCGTGCCCGCAAATTTGAGGGCGTAGATTTCAAGGAGTGTATCATCAGTAGGCTATAAGCTCTAGGTGGGCATTTCAACATACTGACCCAGGGAAACATACAATGAACATTTGACTTAGGAAAGAAACATTGCTGAGAACATAAAACCCTTTGAAAGGTCTCCTTAATATGTCATATTAGGAGGATATTGAGCAGGGAGCATAGAACCCTGGGAACATGGATACGCTCCTGCGAAATATGGTCTGACTGCATCTTGAGTCTATGTACTGCTACACCTTGGTATTTTTTTAATCTGCTCTGTCTTACCTATCTCTATGACAGTCTGACTGGTTTCAATTGTTGGCATCTGATCCCACCTACCTGATAAAAGAGGTTGAACTGTGATGATGACGAGGGCATGTGTGCATGTTTCTCTTCTGCATTATGAGTAAGTAATATCAGTAAATACAAAGCAAATGAGAACTCAAGAAAAAAATGTAAAACTATACTTATCTTTGAGTGCAAACCGGTTTGGCCTCTATTTGGAAATTACTGCATCTGCTGGTTTTGACACACCAATTAAACAAGGTGGAGCGTGGTGACTCCTTATTAGATCACCAGTAGGGCCTGACAACATTCCTGTGAATGTGCAGGATCATTGTAAGAGAGAAATGCTGTGAAAACGAACCAAAACCTGCGAGTTAGACAGGATTTATCTGAAAGTAGTACATTTAATTAGGGCGAGTGAGGATGTGATTCAGTGGGACGTCATAAAAATTGCAAATTAACAACTCAACGTCTGCCATCCGGTACCAATGGATTTAGTTTCATTTCATTTCAAAATTGTTGTCCCTTCTTTTACAAAGTGACTGACTTCAAAAATAAAGGATAACCAATGACTTAGCCCTAAGTAGACAGAATTATAACACTCACACAAACTCTACCCTCTATATTTTTACGTAACTTTAAGTGATGATTAAAGGAAAATAAGATGTGGTGTTTTGGAAATGCACGCTGCGTAGCACGCAGACACAAGCGTCTGTCTGGGACTTAATCCATATTTGCACAGTGAGCGTTTTTCACATGTCACTCCCATATAATTACACTGTTAGGAGTTTCAGAGGGAGACAGGGGAGGAGATCTGGGTGGTCTCCTGACTTCCTCACTCCCTCCAGCACATCGACCAGAGACCTGTGATTCACCGTCATTAGCATTCCACCACACCAAACTACCAGGATGCGAGCGAGGAGCAGCCACAACGTCTCCATGTCTGACCCCTAAATTAACTGTTGGATTATAACAAGGTCATCACTTTCATGTTTGACAGTTCAACTTTGGGCAGGTTGGATTGTTTAATTTTTAGTGAGTTATTCCTCTAAAATGCATGCATTACAGTACAATTCCTCAATTTTCTTCTCTCCAAATATTTCTGTACTTGTGGTAATAATGTGTTAATAATAATCAAATTGCAGAAATCTCACATCACCACTAATGTGTCCCGGTGGTTTAGGGATCTAAGTTCCAAACTGTGTAAACAAAACTTGCTGGGTTACAAATCTGGGTTCAAATCCAGTTTATGTTTTCTTGAGTGATCTCTTGTAGTCATGCCAGTAATTCATAATTAATTACAACCACTAAAAGCTCTCCTTCGAGCCGGAGTCGAACCAGCGACCTAAGGATTTCAGCACTGTTTTCCTACAGTCCTCCGCTCTACCAACTGAGCTATCGAAGGTGTTCTGTCACAGTTTTTACTATGGAGAATACAACACAACAATAATCCTGTGGTGATAGAAAATGCACCTGCTTTAGATGGTGTCTGGGTAAAGGTAGTAAGAGTAAATATAAGATGACAGTAAAACAGGATCTAGAACAGTACACGTCATTGAAAAAACACCTGTTCTGTCTCAGGTGGAAGTAGGAGAAAGTAGCCTGACATTTAATTGCTGTTAAAACTTAAATTTAGCCAATCTAGATGTCATTAAACCTGCAAACACTGGACCCTGGATGCCCCTATGGTAGATAAAACATGATAAAGTGCCTTCTACCATGGCCCGATGTGCAGGAAAACATGATAAAGTCCTCTTTAAGATGCTCTTCCAGTGGAAAAAACGTGATGCACTTCATCACATTTTTTCTGCAGGACACTAACCCTAACCTTAGCCCTTCCAGTGGAGAAAACATGATAAAGTGTCCTCTATGGTGGATACAACTTGATGCAGGGCACTTTAGGGTGCCCTTCCAGTGGAGAGAACGTGATGAAATGCCCTCCCATTGGAAAAAAATAGTGATAAAGTGCTCTTCCAGTGGAGAAAATGTGATGGTGCACTAATGGGTACCCTCTATGGTGGCCCAATATGCAAGCAAAACATGATCAAGTGCCCTCTAGGGAATGGAAAAAATGCCATGCAGTGCCATATAGGCTGCATGCTGTTTCACAAGAAATGCCCCCCACCCCACACCCCCACCCACCCCATCCCCCATCCCTTCCCCCATTCTTCCCCCTCAGACAGCCTGAGTCCGCCACTGCCTGCAAATGCTCACTGTACATTTGTTGCTTGGTTCAGGCATCCAGTGCAACTATGATGGAGGCACATGCAATCCATTTCCTATTTCACAAGCTTACATTCTGTCAGGTTTGGGATATGTTTATGATGGACTGAGAAGTGGAAGTTTTCCTACTCATTCAGCTACTAAGATGGATCACAGTTCAGGTGATGAGAATACAATGTCAGCTTCTTCCTGCCGCGCAGACAGGCATCCAACGCTGGCGCTCTGAAAGAGGTTACAGCACAAACTCCCAGTAGAGACACAGACATCTTCCTCATGACCTCCTCCCACTGCTGGCCAACAGGTGCTCGCTGTTAAATAACAATATGACAAACCATTTTCAGCCTTGTCAATCAGAATATATGCCAAATAAATGCGATGCACGGTAGTTCTGCAGACCAGATCACTGTCAGGACAATTATTCCCTTGTTGAGTGTGTCAAGTAACTGAAGCCAAGTCCAGTCACACAAAATTAATGCTAGCTTCATGCAAATCTTTCTACCTCAGCTCCTGTTTCCTGTTGTGGTACTTATCTGTCATCCATGATCATTTATGGCTTGGTGCTTGGACTGCGTACTTGGACACGTTTTGCTGCATGTCCAGTGAATGATCCTGGGATTTTAAGTTCTGTGTCACTCATTATTAAGTTGCTCTGGAAAAGAACATCAGCTTAATTCCTCATTTGTAATACAAACTGTAGGCTTGGCTGCCTAGCTAGCTGTCTGCCCAGATGCTTTAGCCTGGAGCCATATTGACTCCTGCCTGACTAGCGGTCAGCATGGCCGCAGGCGCTATTCACGCCAGCTCATGCCTGAGCCTGCACAGAGACATCAGTCTACAAAGTCAGGCTCACTTCTGACTGGATGAGACCAGGGCCAAAAACTCAGACAAGGCCCCCAGGGACCCACAGTGCTATGTTGTAGTACCTTGCTCATGCTCTCAATAACCCTAGCTGCTGCTGTTTCTGAATACTGATTTCATATTGATTGATTCAAATCCACAGCTGTAGCCCTAGATGACTGTGACGTTGTTATAAAACAGTGAACACAGATTTGACAGAGTGGGGTTTCAGGAGTGCATTAGGTTGATACCTCCAGGTGACGCACAGCCTCTATAACAACTACAGCCACTAAAAGTTCTCCTTCGAGCCGGAGTCGAACCAGCGACCTAAGGATTTCAGCACTGTTTTCCTACAGTCCTCCGCTCTACCAACTGAGCTATCGAAGGTGTTCTTTTGCTACTATGGAGAATACAACATAACAATAATCCTGTGGCAATAGAAAATGCACCTGTCTTAGATGGTATCAGGGTAAAGGTAGTAATAGTAAATATGAGATAACAGTAAAATTGGAACAGTACACGTTGAAAAAACAGGACAAAACTCTTAAACTTGAAGTGAGAAATTCATAAAAGTGCTGCCAGTAAAACATTCATAAGGGGAATTTACTGCTCTGAAATTCTCTTTGCATATTTGGTCAAACACACAATGAAACCAATATTTCTATAGACTGATATCGGCTTACATGCCTGGTTGTAGTAATGACGCAATGCCTCACTGACAGTCTGGAAAGGCTCTGTAAGGTGGATGCCTGCCAACACGAGTGCATCTGCTTTTTTATCTGTTAGATGCACAGTCTCTGTAAGAGACTCCACTCTACCAACTGAGCTGTCGGCGAGGTTTGTTTTAGACAATTGCTATGTACACTGCGAGTCAGCAATCACCCTGTGCTGAGAGAAAATGCACTTGCTTCAGATGGCGTAAAGTTAGGCAGCTGTTTAAGTGATGTTCCTGCAGCCCTGGAAGAGTTTCATCTCAAGATTCCCTCACTTTAAGATGAGAAAAAGAAAAGATGTCCATTATGTATGATTAATTAATTATTTCATTTATTCATTCATTCATTCATTAAGAGAGGCTGTTACTGATATTGATCAATGAGAATAATACACATTTGATAACAATGAACTGGTTGTTTTTTCCTTTTCTAGATTCCAACTGAAACTGAATATTTCAGACCAATATTAATACCGATAGTTGAGAATAATAAAATCTGACAACGATATACCAGCCATTTTTTTTTGCAGTTTTGCATAAACACATGACATAAACATTTTGCCATGAAGATATATCTGAGTAATCATCTCTCTTGCAAATCAAAAATACCAAATAGAGGTTGAATTTGGGGGATATGTGTGTAAATTGATGCCTATAGACATCTAGAATATTTTCATTTCATGGAATGGTTCAACCATAAAAGAACATGGATTCTTGTGTTTGAAGTCATATGTCTACACTGAGTGAGATATTCAATAAAAAAACGTAAATAAACGTAAGTAAAGGTGAGGTGAAAAACTGAAATTCACAGGGTTAAAATCAACTTGCAAAACTTTGTCTTCACTGGCAGAGAGAGAAAGCTGGAGTCACAAACTATAGAGCTTTCGCCTCTTGTTTTGGTATACAACGTGACCAAAAAAAAGTTTAGATTTTGAGGATATTTAAGTGCAGAACAGTTTTCTCATGTTGCATGCACACTTTTGTTAAAACACTGAAAGACTCCTGGCTTGTTCTGTTCTATATTCATGTCCTCTGCCCTCTGTTGCAGCGTGCTTGTGCAAAGCCACCGTGTCTTGACTTGAATTTACTTACCCTCTGAATGAATCGTGGCCCAGCTGTTGACTAATAGTCTACATTCACCGTTAAAAAAACACCATGTCACCACTCCCTGTGTCCAACGTGTGGGTGGTGGGGGCAGGGAGGGGCTGGCTGAGTAAATAGGATGGGGGGTTGGGGGCAAAGCAGGAGTTGTAGCATTGTATTGTTTGACTGACAGTGGGACAGCGAGGGGGAACGGGTGGTCCTGGCCCAGAGACAATGCCTGAGAACACGCTGCCTCTCAGCTAAGCCCCTTTTGTGTGGCAGGGTGGGAAACCCCTTACAAATAGCCGTCACTAGCATGAACCTGCTCGGTGGAAACATGGTATGGTCTGAGGTGTCATTTTGTTGTGCGCTGTCAGAGGTACTAACAGGGCGTTTTATGCGATTAACTCAGGAGGATGTTGAAGCGTCCAGCAGCGTTGCAGAGCAAACTGATGTAAAATAGTCCACTCCAAAGCAATCCCCTTCTACAAAACAAGCTAAACATTCTGTAATCTGCACGTTTGCTAGTATCAAACAAAAAAATATGCCAAAGGGGAATGTATTGGTAAGATTTTTTTGGAACCTAGCATAAAAATCCTTCTGCTGCCACAAAACACTATTGAAAAGGACTTGATATAAGCAATGAAACTTCAGAAATTCAAGATTTAAGTGCTTGACATGAGATTATTATCCTTTATTTAAACTAAAAATATATATTTGCAGTGGTGCGTCTTACTTACTAGTTTGTAAAGTTTAAAGTAGGGGGAAATAGGTTGGATAGGAGTGTGATGAGAACATTTCTATCAACAAATACAAAAATACAGAAATGTTATTCAGGTTGGGATGAAAAATTAAATTGGGAAGAATATAGAAAACGTTTTATTCTACAAGCTGTTGCACAAAAACAGTTAAGTATTATATTCAACTGCTCATATATATTATACATATACATAATACACAATATTAGCTGTATTGTACAGACTCCAACAAGCATACATTTATCTGTTATTTTGTTAACTTCCCTTAACAGTGCAGAAAATCCAAGCTTTAATTGATCTTTGTAGGGAAAATAGGTTGAGAATAGGATGCAGAATAAAAGGCATTCTGAAAAATAAGGCAAATAGGGAACAGATAATTGGAGAGAGCAGAACAAAGATTGAAATTAAATGTGCATCCGTGCACTGCTAACTGTTGCACAGGTGAGAGAACAATATAGAAATGTCACCATCTTTTTTAAACATACAAAGTTAAAGTTTCTGGACAAACACAGTTCAATATCCTTACATGTTGTACAATATACATTGACTCTCATTTACTTAACATCCTTTGACTGTCAAACTGCGTGTTTCTATTCAAATGGTGTAGGATCGTTATAGCTTTGTCGTAAAATCTCCAATAAATAAACTGCTCATCGATTTTTTTTGTTAACTTCACCTAAGCAGACTAACAATGTGAAACTCAATCCAGGCTTTAGGAGGAACACACCTCCTGAAGTTGAGGCTGTTTATTCAGAAGCTTAGGATTGTATTCAGTGAGGAGCTGCGAGGAGGGGGGAAAAACACGTCAGAGTATCTGCTTACATTCGGCCCAATTAACAATACAATGGCGCAGGGATTTGCAAAGAATCAAGTCTGCCTATTTGTCAGCATACATCTGTTAATTATTTGTGTAAATTAGGTCCCAAACAATAATTATCACCTACAATTAGGTCAGGTGATGAGGAGAAGGAACTGTCATTAATTGTGTTTCAAAACGCTGACAACACCAATTAGCCGAGCTAGATCCGTCCCTGCTGCCACCCAAAGACTGCTCTCCCTGTTGTGGAGATGAAACTCATTACGCGTTCCTCCAATACACAGAGTGCCCAGTCATACTGGTTCAGCTAGTCGGCCATTCAGCTCCAGCACACAGAAACACACAGGGCTGTAATGTAATCTGGCATGAGGTCATGAAATTTGTGGGCAAATCGTTCTCAGAGTGGAAAATGATACAGGAGGACTGGCGCTGATAGTGAGCCTTTGAAAAGAACAGAATATGCAGATGACCACTGAGAGTGCAAGTGAAGTAGCATTTGGAAGGTCAGTGTGTGTTCATAAGTAACCAAATGTCCTGCTGAAGTAACGTTGACAGCAAACTTTTAGCTGCTTAGTCAGTAATTGTTGCTCAGATAAGACAGTAAAAAAGAACAAAAACACACATGGATCTTAACATCAGCAGGTGCAGATTAAAACCACACACACACGGGGAATTAAGAGCAGCCCGCTCAAAGCATCCCCTGTGTTTAGGTGCTAATAAACTTGCACACCTTGGCAGCAGATAAGAGTGGGCAGACTCTCCCTGATTCATCATGCTCTGAATGGGAGTGCCAGTAAAATGCCCACAGTGTAACAGAACGTAAAGCAGGCTGAGCTCAAGAGGTTTCAGCCCAAGTTGACTTTAAAGGAAGTACTGCACACTTAAACGTGTTTTTTGAGCTGTAAACTAAATGATGTGACTGTACTGTGATGAAACACATCAATGCTGGTGTTAATATTAACATTTCTTACCAAATTTATAAAAATCGGCATTTCATGGGTTTAAAATGGCTCAACATGACATCTACTGTTTTAAATCAGCCCTGAACCTGCGAGGCCAATGCTGACATAGAGTCAGTAGGTTGTCTGTCTACGTCATGAAATGTATGTAAAAAAAGACTCTAATCAGTGTCAGTCAGTCTCCCCCATGTCACCTGAACCACACACTACGCAGACCACGATTACATTGTTTAAATTTGCTGGGAGAGAGGGTTCTAGCTGAATTTGAGAGTGGAGTTACATAAAATAACTAACACATTCTTCCTGTTTACAAATTAAAAGTTGAATCCATGAGCAATAAAAATGCACACTTGGTCAATTCAATACGCTCTTACTTGTTCTGGTATGACCAGTAGTTTATGGTGGCTAATGTTAGCCAATGTTAGCTAACATGTTTCTGTCTAAGTGACATTTTAGAGTCAGTTTAGCTAGCAACCAGTTGCCTATTTACACATCCAGAAGACACAGAGCAACATTAGCATTAACTTGAAGTTTCTGACTACCTGGAGAATGTAGGTCATATATATTTACTCTCCTTTTAGCTCTGTTTTGGTCTCCATCAACTCTTGAGGTATAAAATCTGACTCTCTATCTGACTCTGTATCTGCTAAATGCTCCACTATGTTCACCAGCTGGTCTCTAACTGTCTCTATCTTCTGTTTAGTGTATTTTTGCTGGAAACAGCTGCCTGCTGCTGATGGAAACAAGGTTGATGAGATCGCTGAGAGGGAACCAAAACAGTAACAGTTGCAGCCCGTAAAACCAAAAAGAAAAGAAAGTTAGCTGAGAGGAGCTGCAGAGTTGGCGGGTAATTCTCTATGAGTTTCGTCACTTCCGCCCATTTTTAGTCACTTCTTGCTGCCATCATGTAAAGTTATGCGGCTTTAACCTTTTTTTGTTTTGCCTGGCTGACATTGCTGACCTGACCTTGCTGAAGGACACTGCAGCAGTCACTCCTGAAGGAGGAGGCAGTGTTTCCTGTTGACTTTCCACACCCAGATTTTCCCAGCCAGTCTGCAGGTTTGAGCTTGTGACTTTAACCTGTAACCTTTATCTTTATGGATGTCAGAGATTCATTTGCATTGCTTCCCAAGCACATATGCCTTTATTCAATAGCCTTTATATTATGTTAGGCCAGCATACTGTATGTTCACATACTATTTTATCTCCTACTGTTCCTTACTTCCAGAGAAACCCATTGTTGGTCTTCCCAAACACTGTTGAGTTGAAGCAACGGACCTCAGATGAATCATAACTTTGATAACTGTCTGTAATTTTCCTAATTGCATCATAATGTGTGAGTCAACTCTATGATGGAATTGTGGCCAATTATTATATTTCATATATCACCAACCAGCAGAGTATCAAGAAAACTCAAAAGTTTCCAAAACCTCACTCCAAGTCAGTATTGATCTGGTCATTTTCAGGTCAAAACACCATATTACAATTATTGTTTATCTTAATGTGAAGCAGGTTCTACTACATGTTGAAATATGGTCATTTAACCATTGTTGAAACCACAGTCATATGTAGCCTAAACATCTACATAACGTTAACTTTTCAAACTAATTTAGTTCAGTTTTAACCTCTCAACGTCTTTCGCCCTGCAAGTCGCCAAATCAAGACTTACTGGGATGGTAATATTTCCAGATAATCCCGCCAGAAGATGAGCTGCAAATTTAGTTTGCATATGCTGAATGTAAAACAGATTATTTGTTGTATGACCTTCATTTCTTTCTCCAGTCGAGGAACCACCCAGTACAAGCTTCCTCTACTGCTTAGCACAGGATCCAGAGCAGCTCTCAGCCAAAACGCGGATGTTTGAAGGTTTTTGACAGAT
Source organism: Macquaria ambigua (assembly GCA_008360985.2). Lineage (NCBI taxonomy): Eukaryota > Metazoa > Chordata > Actinopteri > Centrarchiformes > Percichthyidae > Macquaria > Macquaria ambigua. Next base: position 25,652 of record VMKM01001379.1, read on the forward strand.
AAGATTTTGCACCAACAGAAACAAAGGCAGAAAGGCATGAATTTATGACCGTGTTTACTTTGATCCCAGGAGTTGGTTGAACATTAAAAACAATTGAACTGTAGATGATTCAACATTTGGATCAATATCCAAAAACCTCCAACAATGCAACAGAGAATCCATTCTTCTATGTCACAATAGAGTAAAAAGTGTGTGTGGGGGGGGGGGAAATCCACACAATTATACAAGCATAATACCGAAAGGCATATCTGTTATTGAGCTACTCTAAAACACCCCAAAAATAATTAAAACAATGGGCTAAATTGGATATCACTCCATTTTACAGATGCAGCTAATTCAACAAATTAACAAATGAGCCAAAACACGGCACAATACTGTGAACCGAGTTAATGTTCATTAAATGATAACACATTTCAGCCAATTCAGGGTTTTTTTTTATTTGCGTATTCATAAATTCCGGGCACGGGCACATGAACCTCAACCTTTGTTAATATGAATATATTGTTAGACATTTGCATAATCCACTTCATAATCCACTGCAGCACTCGGCAGTAACAAAGATAAGGAGGGGTAGCCACTGTTTCTCCTGGGAACGCTACACAGATAAACGGAGAAAAAGAGACCCACTTTCTGCTCCTATTATGAGATAAAAAAAAAAAAAGAGAACGGCTTTGCAAAGTTTTCACTTTCCAATGCATTTCCCTTTTAGAGACAGATGGTGCTGGAATATCATTATTTGTATGTTTTTTTTATTTCACAGACACTGAAATGTATTGAATTTCCTCAGAGAAGAGATGCATGGGTTATTTATGTATCCGCCACAGACACGGCATGCTGATTTCATTACCCCGCTCCTGCTTCACTGAGACACTAAAATATGTTTCTTGCAGAAAATGTTTTTCACACAAAAATGGTAAAAACTCGGTTGTGCAGCGGGAGGAATCACAGGGCGACAAATGAGCAAACAGAAAGCAAACTCCTGGCTCGTCCTGAACATCACTAATGAGAACCCTTTTAGCTTCAGTATAGATGGAAAAGTGTGTGTGTGCATGTGCATGACTTCGTGAGTGCATGAATGTGTGTGTGCCGTGACTGAGGCAGTGAAAAGCTCTCTTAAGTCCCCCAATCTTTCCAAATTGGCCTCTGGGATGACGCCACCACACAACTACATCCATCCCGCTGTGCTGCATGCATTCCTGGTGTGTGTGTGTGTGTGTGTGTGTGTGTGTGTGTGTGTGTGTGTGTGTGTGTGTGTGTGTGTGTTTGGACAATGGTAACACTTCCTTTTTGGCCTAATAGGCAGGGAGCCCCAGCCATTGTGGCCTGATTAGGGCTCCCATTCAAGCTCTCTGGGATTTCTAATTGCGAGGCCTTGTGCGGCGAACTCCCCCTCACTTCCCACCCCGCTACACTCCCCTCACGACTACTGTAAGACTTAATGAGACACAATTACTGCCCCCTAGGAGTCCTACAGCGAGCCAATCACAAAGAGAGACAAAGACCCCCAGTGAATGTCCACTCAGCGGAAAAAGAGACAGAAAGAGGGAGCAGGAGGGAGGGGAGAATCACAAGCCCTCATTGTCCAGAGAAAGCCCAGAGAGAAGCCTTTTTGGAGAAATATAAATGTTTTTATTTAATGCCTGCTCATAATTAGGCCCCTGAGAGGGAAAGGGAGAGCCAAAGGAGTGGAGAGGGTGGGGAGTTCAATAGGGAAAAGGGCCTGTAGGTACAAAAGACGAAGAATGACATGTTAGACGTGCAGAGGAGGAGAGGGGAGGAGGTGGAGGAGGGAGGGAAAAGAAGAAAAGAAGAGGGGACAAATAGATACTGAGGTGAAAAAACACAGAGGCAGAAAAAGAGAACAAAACCAAGTGGAAAAACTTGACAGGACTTTCTTCTTTTCTTGTCCTTTTTTTTTTTTTTTTTTTTAGCTTTCTAAGCCTATTTGGCGTGGGAAATGGCCTGACATTGAATGATGCGTGCCAGGCGGAGTGAAAAGCAGAGGCAGTCGCTGTGTTTGGCAGGTTTGGCACTTCACGTTTGGCTCAAGAGGTGAAATATTCCTCGATTTGTGGAATCTTTCTGCCAAAACTGTGTGGGAAGCAATATAACAGGGACTACAAGAGTTTGGATTTAGAAAGAGCTGCAATAAAAGACGACAAAGGCACAATCTGCAGACAGCTCTTGACTGTATAGGAACATTTACTGTATTATTCCTCTAGAATAGCGCAGATATTATTTCAAGCAGTCATGTCAGGGGATTTTGAAGCATTCTCATGGAAAGGGGAGTTTATTGTGAAAGCTGAGCCTCTGTATGATGTTCGCAGACAAGGAATATCTGAGACAACCAATCACTGACCGACTACATGTCAATCAGTTCTCTTGAGAAATACTGCATTCTTGGATGAATTCAGTGCGCGGTACAATACTCACAAAGGAGGAGAGATGGCAGGTGTGACCTGACACAAACACAAAAAAATAATAGGTGATGAAAATAAAAAGCTTTTAAAGATGTCTGAATTGATTTTCTCAAGATGCACTTGTGGACAGAAAGCGCTGCATAACATAACTGTTAACTGTTTGGAAAAACCCTAACTGGGCAATCCTTGTCTTTTAGCAAGAATTTAATCTATGAAAATCTCAGTCACACTTCTTGCTCTTGGCTAAACAACCAGACAACAATGTCAGTGCATGTTTGGCCTGCACATGCACCCACACACACACACCCACACACACACTACCACAGATAAACACACACGAAAAGGCAGCAGCAGCAGCACGAGGTTAAACGTGCAGAAAGAGAGATTAAATGCATGTTTTGTACCGCCTTCTAAGATCACTGTAATGAATTATCATAATAAATCATCATCTCAAGCACAAAATCAGTTTAATAAACTAGGAAACACTGTGAAAGAGCCAATTTTAAGGCTTTGAGGAGATCAAGCTTCTCATATCAGATCAGTCTATAAAAACGATTGGCGAATAAGGTTAAGAAAACCCTCTTATTATTACAGTAATAATCTAACCACCAGTCTCTCCATGTATTTCCAGAGGTCATTTGTGCCAACTGGATGGATGAATTAATGAATATTCAGAAAAAGGCTTCACACACAGCATGTGAGCAAACAGGAATTAAACGAGAGTCCCAACTTATCGTCCTCCTGTCATTCACTGCTTGTGCACTGTTGTAAAACAGCCAGCAGAATTCACTATCAAATAACATTCAGTGATTAAATGATGATGTGAAAATATATCATCTCACGCTCACAATGGTCATGAGGCCTCAAAACCCATCAGTGATGCAGCCTGTGAGAGCAGAAAACACTCTTCTTCCTCGCCATCATAACATCAACTCACCGCTGTTCTCACTTTCTCTCTCTTGCGCACCAGGTGCCAAATATCACATGAGCACAGAGCGCTTTCCGTAAATGTGCTGTCATGTCTGAATGAATATTAACGCAGGAATATTAACGTAAAGGTCACCTATGTCTCAATGACAAAATACCATCCCTTTAACAGATAGAGGAAGCCAGCAATGTTAACATATTCCATGTCCTAAAAGGCCTTCAGACTACTTCTTTTGTTTGCATGGTGTCCTGTGTTTGCCACAGGTGTCAAATTACGCACATCAAATGATATGATGTTATGTGACACAGTGTGTGTTGCCTTTTGCGTGACTCAGAAATCAATCTGGTTGGCCATCACGACAGACGTCTCAGTTCCCTTCATTCTGAGCGAGAACACAGAGGGAGGTTGCCTCTGATTGTTGGATGGAGACACCTCTTCATTGGGAATCTATTAGAGATTGGATGCTGCAGCTGATCGCTAGTGTGGACAGACAGATACGTAACAGAAGCAATTCTTCTTCTTCTTCTTCCCACTTTTTACATTTGATTTATTTTCTGTTAAAGATATACTGTATGTCAAGTGTTGGTCTGAATGAAGAAGGATTGTCATGTTGTCATGTCCAAAGACATCAATACCAAAGTAGCAGCCTTAGTAGTAACTGGTCATCCTTGTTATTCTTTGGGCAGTATATCACATCATCTGTGCAAACACAAAGTCCAAGCCAGCAAAAGACACTACAAAGCAGTTAAACTCAGCAGTGCAGCCGTCATCAGAAACTCACATCACCTCTGATGGCACTTTAGAGGGAACGACAGCTCATTTCACTAAATACGTATTTCCTGGATTCCTCTTTCCTCGCATCGCTTCCTAATGTCTCAGAGTGGAGGGTCTAAGACATGAGGAAACGACATTTAAGACAGATGAGACACCCATTTCTCTCCTGGAAACGTTTGTTGAATTAAAACTCCAATTTGCAACATGCTCGCTCTCTCTGTCTCACTCACACACATTCACACACATACACTGCCTTGGCCCCATGTTCCTTTCAGTGTGCAGCCTCTCGGCTACTGACTGAACCCCCTTTGTTCGGCAGTGACCCTCTTAAGCGCAGGTTGAAGCCTGCAGCCATTCCACTTTGGATTTGGACCCTATCGCGTGTCACGCGGCTAAGTCGACCAGGACTGGGCCTCTCCACTCAGACACACGGCAACAAGTATCCATTCACGTTACAATGAATGCTGCAGCAGGGTTTAAGCTAAAATGACTAGATCACTAAAACGAGGAGCAACCATAGACGCGTCCAGTGGTGAAGGCTGCATCACTTCAAGATGCAATAAAAATCATGTTTGCTTATTTTACTGCACTGTTACAATGAGTTTTAAAGTAATCTTAATAGTGAAGCTTGACTCATGAATGTATTGTTCAAAATGAACAACTGGAAGTAAACAAATGTCTCCCTCTTCTTTGGTAACTAGTCCTTCCAATAACTGTACCGATTAGCTGCTAATGCTAGGTAAGTGAATGTACCTGTAAGTACAGGTAACTGCCCAGGTTAAAGGCTGACGTTTCTTTACTATATTCCAACAAACTACATTCACGTCAAGGTCAAAGTCGTAATTATGACAGGAATGAAAGGAATCTTTTTTCTGAGAGTTTTAATCTATCCAATTTGGCGCTGAATAATCCAGAAGTGTCTCCAAAGGAAACAAAAAAGGATGCAGATGCAGACGGCATGTTTCCAGTGTAGTCTCTTTGGATCCTCTGATGTCACAAAAAATCGTCGGATATGCCAGTTCATTTATTTTCATACTATAACAAAAGTGCATTTTTTACACTACCTTTACCCTGCCTTACAGTCAAAAACCGTAAAAGTAAATTTGATCCTATCATGGACACAACATTTTACATCCACCCCACCAACGCTATAACTGTAACTATTCATTCACTGCACAGACAACCCTTTTTCTTAGTAACTGTCTTGAAATCATTATCATGACATGTCCAATGGTGTGAAATCATGCAAACAGTAACAAACATTCCCATTGCTAACATGACATGAACATGGCATAAGCCGTGCATTTGAATAGCATCATGGTGGCAAAGCTAGCTGTCCTTTAATCTGATAACTTTTGAATTTAAATATTAGATAACTTTAGTTAGTGTTAACAAAGGTAAAGCAATGGTTATTCCCAGTCTTTATTGGGAGTGTTGGGAATGCTAAAACAAGCTCAAAAAGTTGATTTGGACCACATTACAAGACTTACAAGTTTAACCTGACCTGACGTTTTATCTGATTTAGAAGGAGACATGGTGAATCTAATCAGTCCAATCAAATCAACACAGTACTTTCGAAAGAATCAAATACATCATGTTAGTTTAAAAAAATATTTTGCCCCACCACTAATCTGTCAGAAATATTCAGATCACTGCTCAGGTGTCAAGATGACGCCACATGATGCAAGGGGATTCTTGATTCAAGTTCATTTCCACTGGAAACAAGTGAACTTATCTCACCTCATTGGTAGATTTTCTAAAGAGTGAGTATCAAAGACCTGTTGAGATAGTTTATTTTTGGAGCTGCCTTCATATAACTGTCAGCCTGTTGCTGCTGGAACAACAGCGTCTGACACGTACAAAGTGGAATGTGTCTTTGTCAGTTTCAAGTGGCTCTCTGTTGGTTACATCAGCTTAATCAGGTCCAACTGTGACTTAGATTGACAGGTCATATGTCAAACGTGGATGTATTCACAAAGCAGCACATATTTCCTGGAGCTGCTTTTCAACCTCCCCTTTATCCAGGAAAAGTTTGCTAATCCCTCATGCTTTCTTCATTGCCCTGATTTCACTCATTCAGCTCTACGCATTCATATCTGGGAGCAGCTCGGTGCCACTACAGTGATGTCAAATGCAGGTATGGAAGTAACAAATCTGCATAGTTTTACCTTCAGTTAAATGTATGATTTGACTGTATTTTTACACTTCTAAAGGCCTTTACACACCGGGGACGTGACGAATACACAACACAAAAATGCGAAATACTCGCCTGCGAATATTTCTCATCAAAACTGTTCATACCGGCAGCGATGCAAATTTGCGATAGATTAGATATATTTGTGCCAGCTCATTCTTCAGAAAAGAAATATATGACACTGGAGCTCTCATATACAGCCTATGTGTGCTCCAATATGTATGCTCCATTGTCTTATGTTACTGCAGTGCACAGGTAAAAAGCCTCCCGTATTTGATTAAAATGACGAGCCAAACCTGCTCTGACACTGTTGCCTTGCTACCAACTCTACTCCATCCAAAAGTAAACTACATCAGCTCCTCACTGTCCTGCATCCGGCGATGCTGCTCCACGTGTTGTCCTTAAGTTCAGTCATAAATTTTGTGTCCTTTGTCACATAATACAGGGTGATGAGAAACACAAACAATCAACAGGTCCACGATTGTGACGTCCGCCCCGCACAACGTGATTGGTTGATTCCTTATTCGCCAAGCGAAAGCTAAGAAAAATCGACCTCGTTCATTTCAATTACGTTTCGCCACGTAATACTCGCATTCTGTGTGAAAGTACTCATGACAAAAACAACAGTTTGAATGTGATGCAGGTTCTACATAACCATTGCATTAAAATATGGCCAGAGTTATTGTGTTACATGACTTTTGCTAAGTGCTATATTGTGTTTATGTGCATTATCTCAGGGGCATTTCACTAATTTTACACATCAAGATCCAACTGGTGTTCGCAAATATACTGCAGCAAGTGTAAATGTATATCAGCAGCAGCTTTAAATTGTGAACCACTTCCTGAAGATGATGACAACAATTGAAAACAAAGTGAAAATGTGGAGAGTGAAAATAGTAAACCTAGAGAGCAGAGTGAGAATGCTAAAAGTTGCTGCTACTCCACTCACATATTCTGACAATTTCTATATTAGTGAAGTTGTACCTCTACTGCTGATCATCAGCCAATTTAAAGTTCTGAGGTATTTTCTGCTGTTTAATTCGGTGTAGGATTGTTAACATGTTAATCCTCCATCTTCCTCCAATAACTTATATATCCATCTTTGTTACTGAGCTCTCACAACTGGTGTTTCTGAACCTCACTTCCCACAGATTACCTGTCAATCAAACAGTGTGGGTGCTAATGTGTCATGTTTTTTTGTTTTTTTCAGTTTGAGTTTTTGTAGGTGGCGTTCTTTTCTCTGTGCATTTTCTGTGTTCTTGTTTTAACGACACTTTTTTGAACAGCATAGTTGTAACCAATAACAAAATTGATCGCTCTTTTCCTGCCAACTGTCCCAGGAAGTCATGTCATTGAGCGTGCACTTAACTACAGGGCCCTGCTGCTGACGCACCTGAATGGACTGCATTCATCTGATTACACTTCATTAATGTTGTCACACCTGTGTTTGACAAGTCAAAGTGTCTGCTGTGAGAAAGATCTCGTCCAAACAAACCAGAAATGTTAAATGCATAATTTCCTTTGCTTTTCCCATTAAAGAAAATCAACAATATTTAACATAAAAGATAAACATAAAAGTTTCCATGAACTTCCAATTAATGCATGAATACTGTGTTAAATCAACTAACCATGCAGAGTAACAAAACTGACATTTTTTTCTGTATGCAAATGTCCCAGATCATTACTTCAAATTCATTTACACCAATACTGCTAAAAGAACAATAATTCAGTCGTTTCTATTTGCACATTGTCATTGTTTTCTATATGAAGCTAATGAAGCTCTCTCTCTCTCTCTCTCTCTCTCTCTCTCAGCTGATTATGGGCGTTTACTCTTTCACTTATCCAACCAGATTTCGCCACAATCTCCATCAGCCAATCATATTGCTACCAAACTTTAAATCTGTTCTCCTCTCACTTGCATGTCAGCTGTCAATTTCAGTGTGGAATCGTTGCGACCCTCCTCCACCCCGTTCACCTCCAGTTCACCTCATTCAGTCTCCGGGTCGAGCCCACCAGTGCCTAGACTCCATTGGGGGGGGTATCCTATACTACTCACGGCTTCTCTACACCCTTTTAAAATATAATGGCGTCACCTTGGGGTCTAATCACCAAAGACTCTTCACATTTCTCATCTTTATTATGCACGTGTCAATTAATATTTGTTCACTCATTCTGAAGTCTCTCCTGATTGAACCACACTTCGTCCAGTGTAGTGCAGTAAACACCGTAAGAAAACATTAACAAAGCCTGCATGATAATTGACTACAGGTCAGTAATCATTATCCAGAATACTACTGTCGAGTAGCAGGAAGACTCTCAGGTGATCATATGGTGTAGGCTATTAGATGAATTCTTTTATTCATGTGATGAGTTTTGATTTAAATTGTAGTTGCAATGACATTTCACGTTTTTCTTACTGTAAACTGGATGGTCCTGTGCAGGTGAACCACGAACCCCATGCAAAACCTCTGATAGGTTTTCAAAAATCACATCTTATCAATTTAAAAATAAGATTTCTCATGATTTCTCCTTGTTCAGCTTTGTGTATGTTTTTAATGTGACAGCAGCGGAAAAAGGGCCTAGAGCCAGTCTGAGGATCAATCTTCACTTTGACTGAGAGTGATGTCCTTAAAACAGACAGGTGCAGTAGGCCTATACATGACAAAATGTTACCATCACATGTCACTCTCTGTCGCTTTGGCTCCAGGAGTCTCCTCACAACCGCGGCGCAGTAAACACTGAACACTGAAATAATTTCATTCGTGACACTTCTTCTTATAAAGAACAAAAAATTCAAGAACAAATCAAATCTTTTAAAAGGACAGTCGAGTGTTTTCCTAACAAATTGTAATTCTAATCAGTTACATGTTAGAAATCTTGAATACTGAATTCCTGGAAAATGTTCTTGCATTTCAGAAACAATCTGCTCATTTAAAGCCATAGTTACGGTGTGAAATAGTTCGGGACAGATTGCCCTTTGGTAATCATTATCCGGCATTTTAAATCTTTAAATCCCAGTCTGCAGATCAGCCATTAGCTTCACTGGGAGTGTAAAACATTTACCAGTCTGCCCAGCCAATCCAGTCAATTTATTATATGATACTGTCACTTGTTCCCCCTCGTAGCTCAGTCAGAGAGATAAGACAGATACTATTTGAATCCAGAGGAATTTTTATTAAGCTGTGTTCCCAGTCCTTTTATGAGGTGTGTTTTTTTTATTATCTTTATATCCTGCAAAATCTTTCAGGGTCGACCTCATGTAAGCCGTTAGTATAAACATGGACTGCTTTACATAAATGTCTAGAAAGAAGTTAGTTTTAAAACTAAAAAATAAATATTTTCATAATAATAATATTGATTTTAATAAGAAAACTGGGTTCTTGGCAGACAAGACCTATTCACACTTTCTATGATTGACTGCCAAAGTAGAGGAAACAAATACACGCTCATAAATGTGGGTTTATTGTAGTTTACACCTCTAAACACATGGTATTGCTGCAGTGCAGGTTCAGTCGGATGTTTAACAATTTATCGCTTACAGTTCAAACCACATAGCAAAAATGCATTAATCTTCAGTCAGTGAACATTATATTAACACCACCTTGAGCTGCAAATGTACAAACTTGCAGCTTTAGGGGGGTATTTTAACGTGCTCTGCTGTAATTCAAGATAGTAGAAAAATCTCAGGATAAGGTGCTTCATATTGGATTTTCTCAACCATTTATTCTAATAAGAATTTAAACAACAACACAAACACATTCAACAGGTTACTCAAAGGATTTTTTATGGTTGCAAGATTCAAACTGCTTTGAGCCAATAGACCCATTTGATGAAATCTTGCAGTACAAAGGTCATAACAATATAACACTAATACTGGTTCAAAGGTCCTCCTATTCCCCTCTTTGATGCTACAGTGGACGTTGTTTCAGAACTCCTTGTTTGCTCTTTACTGGCCAGATTTGGCAGCTAGCTACACACACGCTGCTCTGTAATGCAAGATAAACTGTGCAAATTGTCAGGTAATGAACAATGACTGTGCCACATGGGTGTAATAGCCTTCAGTTTGGATATAATTTGGGTTTTAGCTCTTAAAGGACCACTGGGTAAGATTTAGTGCTGGGGGATCTATTGGCAGAAATGGAATATAATATTCATAAATATGTTTTTGTTATGTATCATAACAAAATAGTCACCTGAAAATAAGAATCATTGTGTTTTTGTTACCTCAGAATGAGCCCTTTATATCTACAGAGGGAGCGGGTCCTCTTCCATGGAGCCCGCCATGTTTCTACAGTAGTCCAGAAGTTCAGAACGGACAAACCAAACACTGGCTCTAGAGAGGGCCTTTCGCATTTTTCGCGAGTTTCACGGCCACCATAGGTTCTCCTACACACTTGGAGGGTGAGCGGATGTTTTGTTGGGAGCTGTGAGTGGGCCGAGTGGTTAAGGCAATGGACTTCCCCAGTGGGGACTCCCTGTGCAAGTTCAAATCCTGCTCACAGTGATTTAGTTTGAAATGCTCAAACAACCTATATTTACATTTTCCTGACAACAGATCTCTTGTGGCTAAACGCAAGGGTGGTCACTGAGTCGCAAAGGCAAAGTAGCATGATATTGATATCCTGCCATAAAAACTCCTTTAAGGTCATGGTAAATGGACTGCACTTACATAGCACTTTTCTACCTTAACAGACAAAGCGCTTTACAAGTTTGACTCTCATTCACCCATTCACACACACACACTCACACACTGATGCTGGCAGAGCTGCCATGCAAGGCGCTGGCCCGCCCATGGGGAGCAACTTGGGGCTCAGTGTCTTGCTCAAGGACACTACGAGATGTGGACAGGTGGAGCCGGGAATCAACCCACCAACCCTGCAATTAATAGACGATCTGCTCTACCTACTGAGCCGCAGCCGCCCAATGTATGGCCATGAAAAATTTGGTTTGCATCCCCTTTAACCATGAAGCCAATCTTTCGCCAACACCACAGCCATAGAGGAGGTAAATCAGAAAACACTATTGAGGGGGGTTTCTTTTTTTCATTTTTGGAGCAGTCGTATATCATTTAGGTATGAGCTCTTCTGTATCTTCTCCACTCCCTCAGCTGTTCACCTTTCTCCCTCCTCCATCTTTCCCTGTCCCTCTGTCTCTCCCCCTCCTTCTCTACCCTCCCCCCTCCTCCCTTTTACCTCTTTCTCTCCCCCTCCTTCATTTGGCTGAAGCTAAATGTCTTGTGTGAGATAACATCGCAGTAGGAAATTCCGCCTGTGTTGCCAGACTGCTCAGTTTTCTCCCCAGGGCTGGCAACAATGTGCGTCCTTCATAAGTGCCTCTGCAGCGCTCAGGATTTCCACTTAGCCCGGTCAAAAGACCCGCCGGCGAAACCCAACGCCGCGCTCCAAGCTCCACGCCAGAGCCACCGCCGCTAGCCAGTGGGATTAATGCAAAGACAATGAAAAGTCCGCCCTACAAGACCCCCAATATGTGTAGAGACCATTAGCGTAAGTTGACATTATATGCTTATGGATTTGTGCTTCAGCCATTTGTTGTGCAGTCCAAAATGTAAATGGCCTTTTCAAAAAAGGCTAAATAAACTTAATACAGTTGTATAAAATAGACTTGAGTTGGTTTCAGAAGTGTTTTTACAACTTGAAAGTTGTCTTTTGATTATGCTCTTTTAAGGGAATACTTCCTGAAGTCTCCGCTGGTCGCCTGTCAACCTCACGACAACAGCAACACTTCAGGAAGTCACTGCACCCGGCCAAGAAATATTCCAGGACATAACCCCCTGTAAAACTACAGCATGCTGTTTATACACTACGGTTTTGGATTAAACAAATGAGATATAATGTGCTAATTAAAGAGCTTTAGAGGCGCAGTTAGGGAGATATTGTTACCTTTGGACAGAGCCCGTTTCCAGTCTTTGTGCTAAGTTAAGCTAAGCTAAGCTAACCAGCTGCTGGCTGTAACTTCATATTTACTGTACAAGCCCGAGAGTGGTATCAATCTTCTCATCTACCTCTCAGCAAGAAAGCAAATAAGTGCTGTGGAACTATTCCTTTGACAAAGTTCTTCAGCATAGAAACACAGTAGTCTTCTGTACAATGCAACAATTCCATAGGTTTATGTCATGGCCGTCAGTTTGAATTGTCTCAACTTTGTTTCTGAAAAGTCATGTTAGTTTGGTGTAGAGGATGGAAATCTTTTGATACGGCTAAGCCTCTGCTGGTGTTGCTATACAGAGAAGACGCCTGTAAGAGGTGCAAATCAGCTGTGCAGCACATGCAACAGAATTTTAAGCTTTGTGATTGGATATTTTGTACCAAAGTTCTTTTTGGGAGTCACAATAGACTTCCCTCTTTACATTTTTTATCTACACAAGCCTATACCATTGAGGTTTTTTATCAAGAATCAGATATTTTCTGATGCAGTTGTTGTGCCCATCCAAGCCTTGGAAGTGCCCCAACTGCCAGTCAACACTGACACCTCTCATTTCTAATTGGTCAGTATTTAGAACAAGTAAGTTACTTCCTTTTTAGTTAATCTTTGTGTGTTGAAATGATGCAGACACAGTTTTATTTGAAGCATGTGTCAACTATCTGCTTCAATTCAATAGCTCTTGTGGGCATTTTCAAGAAATAGACATTTATAGTCACACTCATCTTCACTCAGGGGTCCCCATTTGTCTGATCAGTTGTACTGAACAACCGCAGACTCTTGGAGCATGATGGCTCATGGTTTGGAAATACTACTCTTGATAATGCATCACTAAAACAGACCTTTCTTGTCAAGCTTCAAGGTGAAGAAATAAGTAAAATAAGAGTTAGAGACAAAAAGTAGAAACATGTTTTTTAAACACTTGCCTGCAGAAGTAAAATCCCCAGAGACAAAGTACATGTTTGTTTTGTAAGACACCCCTGAGAATTAAAGCCCACAGCATTTCTTGCAAATGCACACGAGCTGCAGAGGCTCAAAGACATGTTGGTGCTATCCTGTAAGCCTTCAATTGTGTTTTCAGAGACAGAGGCTAAAGCTGGTGCTCAGTGAGTAAAGAAGATTTATCTCTTACGGCTATGCTATATGGTATACCATAAGAACATACAGTGCAATGGTCAGTTTATCTTCCAGAGGGCTTCTACAGTGTCCGTCGTCCATGAAGGGCCCAAAAAGCTCGGAGCCTACATTATTTTAACGGGCCGTGTCAAATAGTATTTATCTATATCCTGCAATGTAAACGCTGATTTAAATCCCTATAGTCTTTATATAGCCCTCTCTGAGGAGCACCACAACACACAGCGTTACCACGGTAACTAAATTACCTTCAGCTTTCCGAGATTAGTGGGTTGTTGTCTGGGCAGGACAAGACGTTTGCGCGCCGTATGGCATGAAAAGCTTTATGTATTTAGGGTTGTGTCTCTAAATTTGGAGCGTCTGCACCATAAGCGCTCAAGGCTCTTTGACAGAAAGGAAAGGAGTGTCTCGCTGCGTCTGTGACCTCTGAAGCCGAGTTCAAGGGCCGAACTTTGTTCTTCACATTGCAAAAAAAAAAATGCCCACCCACCAGCAGCAGAAAGTTTGAAGAAAAACAGAACCAACACATCAAGCTTCCTCATCTATTTGCAACTGAGCCATTGGCAGAGCGCCACAGGTGATTGACAACTAGGAATACATTCAATCAATCAGGTTATGTTCTCTTGAAACAAGGCAAATTAAATCAACATCATTTTAGTGTAAAAAACAAGCCCTGAAATAGGCAGAGTTGGGCAGCAATCAGGTGAAATTATCACCCTCATTTGTAGACTAAATGCCATTAGTCAGCCAATACGGATTGACATTTTTATGGGCGTCTGAACATTCACAGCCATCGCTCCTCGGGTTGGTTAGCTTTTGACAGCACTATCTCGCAAATGAGGGCTCTTGCAGCTGCAATCCTTGTCAACTGTTGCACTAAACGCACCTGTTGTTAGACTTATTTGAGGTGAGATAAGGTTAATTACACTCTGGTGTGTGCTTTATCATTGCAGAGTGACATACCTGGAGTTTGTACAGGGGCTGCACTTCCAGGACTTCGGGAATGCCATTCAGTAGATGTAGTGCTCTTTAACAGATAACTGAATTGTCATAAAAACATGCTTCACCTTCACTTGTGATATAATCATTTACTGTGAGCCAGTAGCACCAGTTAAAATCCCGATTGTAGTAGATGTAGTAAAAGTACAGTCATTGGAATGCTACACATTATAAAATATCGAAGTACTATATGTTATTCTGTTGTATTCATGTTGAGTTGATGCAACAAAACAAAGACTACAAGTTTTAATTGTAGGAGTGAGAGCATAAGTGGTTTAAAGTTTTTTAGTGGTATAAATACAACCAGTAGCAGCAGGAGGAGTAGTAATCATTTTAAGTCCTCTCATAAAGTGCAATCTTAAGGAACTGTTTCATGAGTATTAGTATCCATCCGAGACTTTCTACTTTTTCTCCTCTACATTTCAGAGGGAAATGTCCTTTCTCCTCCGCTATTTACCTGATGGTTGCAAGATTGCAACATTTTCCCCTCAAAATGCATTTTAGTCGTGTAAAGTGAATTTTATCTGGCTGTAGAGGAGCATGTAATCCTTAAACTGCTCTAAAAACTTTAAATGTAATCATTATTTCAGTATTTCATTATTTCCATTTTTTGTGGACTGACCTGCACCATTCAACAAAATGAGTAGTTTTACTACATGTATACATTTCCTGCAACTACTCTTTAGTAAACTTTTGAATGCAGGACTTTTATATAACATAGTGTCAGTATGTTGTGGTATTACACATTCACTTATTTCAGTACTTTTTCAATTCAAAGAATGTATTTTTCCAACTTTGTTTGTCCAAACTGAAGAGATTTCCACACGCTTAGATCAGTGTTTCATATTATTTTGGGCTTTCGCTCCACAACTCATTGATGCTTTCAGCACCTTAGCAAAGATTAAGCCGGGTGGAGCGGTGGTCATCCAGCACTTTCTAACTTCATTTGTGAAAGCACTGGCACACACTGCAGCTAAAAGCACCCGCATCTAAACAAGACTAAATCATCGATAATGAATATAGTACACTTAATATCCATACAACACCATCAACAGTAGTAGTTGTGGCAGTTATAGTTTTAATTCATTATTGTTCCAGGTTTTACTGATAACATCATAAACTGAATTATATGTGATGCCACTAAAGCTTAGTAAATTAAACTGTTTGTCTGACTTACCTGCCTGTCACTTGTTTAACCCCTCCCTCCCTGTTTCCCGTCTTCTCCCTCCTCACACCCACCTTTTCCTCTTCACACCATCTGATCTCCTCCTCCTTCCTCACTCCCACATCGACCCACGTTCACCCCAATAATTCACCCTGTCTGTCTGGGGGGAGGCGGGGGCGCTCTCAGTTTACTGTGAGCCTGCTGATGTGTGTGTGTGTTTGTGTGTGTATATGGACTGAAGGATTTGGGTTGACAATGGGCGTGGGTGGGTCGACGGGTTGGGTGGAGGCTGCTGCCAGGTTTCGTCTGGGTCAAGGTCGACTCATCACCTTCGTGTGGAATGTGTCGATCCTCCAGGTACAAATACATGTATCTACACGGCCCTCAGGAAGCAGCCAACACCCTCCACTTTGTCCATATTTTTTGAAGGTGGAATGGGAGAAATTCTCAAAATCTAACCTAACATGCCACGCTGATACATACACATCCACAAATAAATACTGTCAAGGGTGTACACTTGATTGAACACTTTATGAATTGGATATTTCATTTAAAGTAAATTATATTAATACATATAACTCATGTCTCCAGTATATTTTAATGCTGTGCATATTTTCACACTTTCTACAGAAACGCATGCATATAATCTATGAGACTGTATAGAAATAGTCACGCATATAAGCCTATAAATTGTCATTTGTCATACATTTGGATGCACTGGTATCTGCACATACAGAATCTGAGTAAATGCAGAAGAAGCTAAATATTAGCAGGGAACACTCAGTGTGTGTGTGTGTGTGTGTGTGTGTGTGTGTGTGCGTGCGTGAGAGAGAGAGAGAGAGAGAGAGCATGGCTGACTGTTTACCCTCTGTGCAGATGTGTGTATTTGTGTGTGGGATGTCTTTCTGAGTGTGTGTTTCCTGAGTGGGTGTGTGTGTGTGTGTGTGTGTGTGGCTGAGTGTTTATTAACCTGTCTGTACAAATGTGTATGTTAGTCGGATTTTTACCAAATGAGTAAAACGAGGCCACTTAAACCCTCCAGGAAATAAGCCGAGCCTTCAGACTCACACGCTGCGTACATGTTATTTTAAGCCCAAATTACACATCATCTGATATCCGTCCTAAATGGCTTTTCCAGCTTCACTGCCCCAAGTATTCTGAGGTAGAAGGACAGCAGTAAAAGGGGCCAACAGGTTTACCAGTGGTATAAAGAAAAGAAGAAGAAAAAAGACAAGGCCAGCTCCACTAAGATGAGGGAAACCTGCCAAATCCCCAATTCCCCGAGAAGGAGAGGACAAGGCCCAGGCACTAAAGCAATGCTAGGCTACTTATCTCTTTTTCAAACATTTACATTCACGGCTTCAGTACTTCAGGGAAGTTGATCTTTCCAAATGTTCAAGGCTCCATTTGATGAAGTGGTGGATGGTGGATGTTTTTAAGGCATCAAGTGTAAATTTAAGAAAGAGGAGTTCAGATAAATGTCAGTCAAAGTTTCTCAAAGGCACAGCTCTAATTCAGAGTTGTGTCAAATGATAAATACCTTTATTTACAGTCATACAACAACATTTATGTCGATGACATCTTATTTATAACTTGCGTGTGATTTCAGCTCTTCTGAGCTCATTATTTCATTAGCTGCCTCCAAACCATCTGTGGAGAATACAGCTGTGTTACTAGCTAGCAACCAGCATTAGCTAGCAACCAAATCATTTGCAGATGTAGCTTATAGCATAACACATAAACAGAATCACAGCTTTTACAAGAATCTTATCCATACTGTGTTGTCTCACAGTCAGAAGATTTTTCTACTACATGAAGAGGGCTCATTATTTTTGGCTTTTACTTTTCAAAAAAATAATCGCAAATATATCTGTCTTAGTCTGAATGTTCATTCATAAAAACAAGCTTAACAGTTTTTTGTTTTTCGTTACTTATTTTGAGGGACTCTGGCCAAGCAGGCAGTTGTTTTCAGCTAAAAAGCTCTAAAACCAACTGTAGGCTACCCTACCTGCTCAGCACTGAACTGCAAAGAGGCAAGAGGTTAGCAACTAGCTGGTCAACACTGACCAGCTAGCTGGTCACAGTGGAGCACTTAGCAGCTAAAGAACCAGATATTTCCGTCAGACCAAAAACAGAGCTAAAAGAGAGAGAACGTTGGACTTACTTTGGTCAGATGGCCACAAACACGACTCTAAATGAAGGATAATGTTGCTCCGTAACTGCTGGAGGTGTAAATAAGCAACTGCTTGCTAACAAGTTCACCATATCAACTTAAAAAGTGATGATATGTCAGTGTTGTGTTCACAACGTGTTTCAGCTGCCAACAACTGGCCAAAAAAACGGAAACCTGAAAGTTACTGTTGACCTTAGAAGTAGTAGTTAATAAAAAATATAGATACATTTATTGAAGTTTAGCAAGTAAGTGGAACTTGAGTTAACATTAATTTGCCAGACAAGCCATATGTACAAAGAGTAGCTAATTCAATTTCTGTTACGGATTGAAAACGAATACATTTTCTGCTGAAATCTGTAATGTTGCACACATTATTGTGCTCTCCAGTGACACGAGAAAATCTGAATAATGTTTAAAATACTGCGAACATTGTAGAGTTGATTGGGTATTTTAGAAACCTTCTGTTTATTTAAAAACAGACCATGGAAGTCTAATTCTGATGGTGTGATGGTAAAATAAAAATGTTGTACATTCAAAAAGAGCTTTTAATTGTCCTAAAAACAACTTCTACTTGTATAATTACATACTGCTCAATCAAGAACAGAGTTAATTTTTTTAAAATGACCTGTGACACACATGGCACGGCAGTCAGCTGTAGAAAGGTGCAATGTGTCACCTCAGGTTGCCACAGCTCACTCCTGAAGGCCAAACACTAATGGAACACTAATGGCTTTCACCATGGCTGCGTTTCCCACCTCGTCGCTGTTTCTACCCTCAGAACAGCCTCCATGCCAGGCTCCCTCTGAGGTGAAAGACGCTCATAAAACACAGCCAACGACTCTGAGTTAACCGAGCGCCGAGGCTGTCGTCACAGCTCTTAATGAATCCTCATGTCTGTGCAGGACCAGAGCCGTCCGAAAGAGCGTGTTTACCACGGAGAAGACGTCATCGCTGCTGAAGAAAGAGCGTAATTATAAACATGCCACTGCTGTTTCCAGTGGCAGCAATTTAAGAACAGGCCTCCTGTCGCTCCAGGGTCTTAATGACGCTGGGGGAACAAGTGGCAATTTAGAAGAGCTCGCGGTAACACCCTCAGTGCGGGGCTGGCACCCTCCAAATTTAATACAGCATGGAGGGATTATGGAGGGTGTAGAGGACAAACGGAGACAAATGGTCAGACTTTGGCAGCTGGTTTCACCCCGAGAAAATAAATATTATAACTTGTTCACTTGCCATTACCTTCCCTTTTCATGAGAGCCCCGTTCCCCAACATTATCAGTTAAATCAACAATTGTCCGTGGGTTTTATGAGTTATTCACCTAATTTATCATTCAAGTTATACAAATGGTTAAAAAAACAACTCTGACGCGTTTGACATGACCATGCCATAACAATAAAGGCATTTCAATTGTTTAAAAGAGAGTGCCTTGGAGTTTTCTTGTGATTTTTAGTCTGCAGGTATCCTTATCCAAAGAGCACCTCAAACAAACTAATTTTGAGACCAGGAAGCTCTGCTACCCAAACATTTTTTTATTTATACAAATGGTTGTTTAAAGGATCATTCTGATTAATTAAAACTTGTGTCTTATTTTCATAGTTTGTCCAAGTTAAGTTATAAGATGTGGGAACACGGCGACATCTCCACAACAAAGTCAGACAGGGCAAGAAACACAAGCAGTTAGACGATCAGACAAGCCAACAGTTTAGTCCTTTATTATGTAAATCACTTTATTTTGAGGGAAAAAATGAACGTGAATACGCCAGAAATGTTGGTAATAATATAGCACAGGGAAACTGAATACAAGCACAGCTATGGGAAAAACCATAAGTCAAAGTTAAACCTGGAAGTCACTCTGTAAACTGTGATAGATGTTTAGAACAGACAGTTTGTGTAATAATTTCACTGTTCACCTTCTTTCTCTCTACTAAATAAGTTTGGCTAACCAGGTTTTTTGTCTGACTGCTCGAGTTTCCTGCCCTGTTGGACTTCTTTTTAGAGATGTTGCTGTGTTTCCAGATCACAGCAATTAACCCGGTGCGTACATTGTTATTATTAGTTATAGAAATTCTGGCCTAAACTACAACAGTAAGACCCAAATTGTATGAAACTGGAATTCCCCTTTAAGTTGAGTAGTTTTATTTGTGTTCCACGGGGTTCTGATCTGTTAAAAGGGTTATAACTTTGATGCAAATCATCTGCTCATTCAGTGATATTGAAAACAGGTGTGCCTGATTAGCTCCCAGCAGTGAGTGACTGGGCACTGTCAAATTATGGAGGGAAGGGTATGTGCCCATAGCAAAATTCTGGTGTCAGCAATAACTAAGTAAAATTACTGTTTTGTTTGTTATGATATAATCCTTTAATGCTCAGGTATGCATACCTGAGCAGATGGTAGGTTCCAGTTGAGCTGAGAAGTCACTGGTCTGTAGAAACAAAGTTGATTTTCATTCATCTGAAACACCCAGTGATAGCCAGGCTGTCTGCTATGGTTAGATTTTTTTAAAGATCTTTACTGCTGAGATTTTGCCACCAACTCAACACGATGGGGGTGAAAGGATTTGTTTTCCGGCACTCAAAGCATTTAAATTCATTTCATTCATTTTTCCAAAAACATCTTTATGATATATTAATAGTTCCAGTTTTCATGGCCTGTAGATTTGATGTTGCATTTGAATAAAAAATTCTGAAAGAGCAAATTAAGTGAAACCCTCTTTAACTCAGATACCAAAACAGAACCATTGTAATAGGGAACTAGTCTGAATCCTCCAGGAGCCACAACATTTTTAGGTGATTACCTTGATCTATGAAGAAGAGCTGAAGGCAGAAATTAACCGCACTGGATTTCTATCGAACTTGTTTGATTCTTTCAGGCTTTAGAAAAAAACCTTTTTGTAAAACAGGAATATTTTGTTTGTATCCCTTTTGAATTACCTAGTAGCCTTTCAGATTTATTTTGGGACCCCTTATGGTCCCCACTATGGTCATGTGTTAAAATTAAGCAGAGAGACTGGCCCATCCTTCACCAAATGTTTGTGTAACTGGATGTTGGTTCTGGGGGATCTTGAGTACATACGTAAAAGCCTATTTTATATTTTAGACCTCTTGGCTCTTATCTAGCGGCTTAGAATGTGTGTGTGTGTGTGTGTGTGTGTGTGTGTGTGTGTGTGTGTTTGGTGTCAGGAGGTTGGTTAACAGACCTGGCTGTCATGATCCTGCCCAGCAGTAGACTGATTGGATGGGAGGGTTGTGTGTCACTGTTTGCTCTGGTTAATGAGCGGAAGGAAGGTGAGCCAATACAATACACACACTCTGTCAACACAGGGACACTGTCAGGTGTGTGTGTGTGTGTGTGTGTGTGTATGTGTGTGTGTGTGTGTGTGTGTGCGTGCGTGTGCTGTCAAGGGTGACTGCTTTAAGCCTCACATCCTACCTCAGGCTGATTAGTAGTTGGTCTTTAAGTAAACACACAGCTAACTGCGGAGGAATCTAACCTGTGGAAGGA
The DNA here is from genome assembly GCA_008360985.2 of Macquaria ambigua. Taxonomy (NCBI): domain Eukaryota; kingdom Metazoa; phylum Chordata; class Actinopteri; order Centrarchiformes; family Percichthyidae; genus Macquaria; species Macquaria ambigua. Next base: position 46,882 of record VMKM01001379.1, read on the forward strand.
AGGAAGGGAGGAATTGTCCATCCATCACTGACCAGGATTGGCAAAATGGACACACATGACCGGTAACTCAAAATTCCCCTGGTCACGGCCATAAAATGAAAGACTTCCACTCCATAATGAGACACTCAAAAGCTAAAAAACACATTTAACAAAATGCTGAGAAAGTAAACCAGAGTTTCTCCTTCAGTGTCTCCTGGTCAAAAAATTGAGATTGAATTTCATGGAAATATCAGCAGTTTGAAAAACATGTCAGTCAGGTTTTGTGAACAGTACTCATTACTCTGTGTTGCAGTTACAAGCTGTGTTAAGTGAATTATCCTCAGACCAAATGACGCTTCCAAAGTCTGGACTGGAATCATTGCATATTTTTCCCAACATGGGTGCATGTTGTAGATTTTTGTGAAACTCTTCATATAGTTATTTATACACTGATTATTTATCTGGCCAGTGAGAACTCAGTAACAGCAACGTTCCCTCCAAGATCAAGGGTGGCGTCTAAAAGACTGCGTCCAAACTTAAGGAAAGTAAACATCTTCAGGAGTCAGGGGGCGCCTCCACGTCTTATCTTGAAGTCATATATCAGATCTAATTACACTCAGGCCTCTTCTCCGATACACACATGAGGTTTTAAATCAGCTAAATTACCCTGGGGACCGAGGCGACACTTTATTTAAATATTTATTTAATTGCCAGCTTCAGAAAGATATTCAGGAGGAGTTGAGGGGTTCAATGAAACTGGGTCAGGTTGGTTATTGGCGACTGCAGAATAAGGCATTGGGAAGATCAAGACTTGTTTAAATGTGTTAAAAGAAGGTGACTGTATCTAAAGCAATGTCATTTGTTCTGTTATGTAATCTGTACAGGAATACATTTGGCAACTTTGAAATATAGCTGCTGAAAATCTCGAGGCCTTAATTTCTCTCTCTGGCTTGCATCTGTTTTTGAAGTTGTTACAAAACTGGGCAACAAGCTGGGACCTCCAACAGTCTCTCAGGATAGCAAACTGCAATTAATACTTTGGACAATAACCCAACCACACTTCCTTCCATTAACTTCCAGCAGGTCAGCTGTCATTACGGAAGGATTTGAGGATGGTGGAATTTCTACCAGCCAGCAAACGGCACGTAAGCGTGACACACACCTGCAGCATCACATCATTTAATGCCAGAAGCATCTAAGTAGTCATGGTACAGTAGCAGGTCAGAGGAGGGAGTGGGCACGCCAACACTGGGAAATGGTGTATCCTGATGAGCTGACATGCATCAACCCACAATGACATGCATGAAGAAACCACCAAAGTGTGTTTACTTACAAAATCGGTGCAGCGCCATGGAGCCGGTCTGCGTTGCCATTAAAATCTCTCATGCTAGCTAACCAGTGTCTATTGAGTGTCCCCAGTGCCTGGTTTAAAATGAAGGAAAACCATGCATTTGCTGTCTGTGCTCCTAAAACTTTGGAATAGTTAACCTCTTATATTATTGTTGATTTCAATCGACATTTTCAAAAAACTACTCAAGACTCGCTTGTATTTCCTTTCTTTTATAAGTTGATGTATTTGCCGTTTTTTTGCATTTGTTTCTGCTGAACTGTATATTAAAAATTTTAAATAAAGCTTTACTTAGTCTGGATATATTTTGGGTTGTGCATCCCCACAGTGGCACAAGCCAATGTTAATCAACACAATGTTCATGAATTCAAATTTAGCACATTATCTTATAGGAAGGATAGTAGAGTTTGAGAGTATCACAAGGCCAAACTTCCCATGAGGAGGCTACAAAGACAAACATTTCAGAGTTTCACAGCACGCCTCAGTAACTCTGTGAGAACCCCCCCCCCCTCCCTCTGCTTTTTCTTTGGCATCATGAACTTTGAGAGCCCTGGGAGAATCAGGGGGGGGTAAGAAAAGAGGTTAGACAGAGGAGTGGAAGAGTGGGCAGCCTGGAGAATGCAGAAATTGACTTGTAAACAGATGCAGTAATTCCATTTCCACCCCTTTAAATTTGGTATGCAGGGGGCCAGCGCGTAACCCTAAACCCACTATCGCCGTTGCACACAGAAGGTGGGAGGCGTAGTCGACAGTTGGTGGCTGGGGCCGCCAAGTCTATCAGCCTTGTTAATCAATACGGGTTCCACTCTGATAGACAGCGATTGGTGTAACCGACGCTCAGTCTGCTATTCTGTTCGCCCTGGTGGGAGGAGGAGGCACCTGTTTTCTACGACTTTCACCTGCAGTTCACAGCTCGGCTGGAGACGGCCAGCCCAGCGTGAGGCATCTGGATCAGCCCCCAAAAAAGTCCCTGCACAAACATGGGAATGTCTGAGGAGTCTCATTCCACCATGAGAAAAATGTTCCACCTGTTCTGACAAAATGATGGGCGGTATGAAAGTAAAACTAAATACTGAAAATTGTTGACATTCTGAGCTATCTGGAAACCTAAAGCTGCACACAAACATCACAAATGAGTAACTTCACTGAAAAATGCAAAAAAGACTCTTTGCCCAAATTATGTTCTTTGGAACCATCAGAATGCAAAGTCACCTATAGGTTTATCTTAAAAATATAAAATAAAAACACAGTTTTTTCCAAACTGAGTATACAGATTGTGGGAATACCGTGAACCATTTCTTTTGGTGCATGCAGACTAGCATAGCAGGTCTGCCAGCAATCAGTTTATTTAGCTTTTACGTAGCCTAAAACAGGGTTTGTACAAAGTCTTGAAAGTTTGGAGAATGCTTAATTTTAACCATTATGTTTTCAAGGTTAGGAAAATACTTGAATTCCAATAAAATCCTTGAAAAAAGCTTGATTTTTAACATAATCTAAAAGGAAAGTTCTGTTTCTTCATAGCTAGACAAGTCCTCTGTTGATCCCTTACTTTAAATTAGGAAGCATTAAATAATCATGATCAATACATACAATCAAAGTTAATATGAACAGCTGGTAAAAAAAAGTGACAATATATATTGATTGCTGTGGGTGTAAAGGAATCCTGTAAACAGTTGCATTTATAGTAACAATTTAGATGTGATGATGAATGCTTCGAGAGTCTGGAAATGTTTGGTGTAGGTACCTTGAAAGTGCTTGACAAGTGCTTGGATTTTACTCTTAAAAAGCTGTACGAACCCTGCTAAAAGAGTTCACACTCTTAAAAGTGAAGTCAAATGTCTGGGAGACAAACATAATGTAGATGGTAGAATAACATGGAGCCAGAAAGAACTGCCAGAACACCTCCATGGAGAAGTATACACACTGGCTTCAGCTTGAGGTCTTGGGTGATGGTTTGGTGGGTCGGTTACTATGTGGACTAGTTGTACAAAAGTTTGGCATCGTGATAATGGAGGCTGTTAAGAAGTTGACAGGATGCCAGTTCAATCTCTGACTGCCAAAGCACCTGTGAGCACTGGAAAGCACACTTTTCTAAGTCTAAGCACTTATAAAGAGTTAACTGTAAGCACTAAAATAAGCTGAAGTGTACTAAAAGGAACTGAGGAGTCAGTGGTGCGTTAAAGGCTTTTTGTGTGGATTTTTCCTTACCTGAACTGAGGGCTGTATGTTGAACAGAACATAGAGCCCTCCGAGAAAAATGAGTGATTTGAACTTGACAAGGGAACCTAACCACACAATGAGGAGATGTTGACAGTTTTGACATAGGACCACTGACAATAGTATATTGTTTTTGATTGTTTTGTCTGACTTTTCAGCCAGATGAGTACTGGTTGCTATTTGCCAATAGGAGAATTAGAAGTTACAGGAAAGTATCTTAAACTCAATTTAGAAATGTTTTTTGTGACTGCCAGCTCACTCAGCACCCTCAAAATTATCTTTTTCACAATACACCCTACCCAGCTGGGACCCCATACTGAGCTAAAACAAGCATTCCTTAACAAATATTGGAGTTTGCAGCTAATTAGTTCTGCTAAAACCTGTGCATTGGAAACACACTGCCTGTCTGCCAAACTGTCTCAGCTCCATTTGAAGCTGATGAATCCAATAAGAAGTGTGAATGACTTTAATTAGTGCTATCACAATGCTGCATCTGCCCGTGTTAGCTTATTTTCTTTAGGCTGAGCTCTAAAACTGTTTACACACACACACACACACACACACACACACACACACATAAACACACTGTCCTGTTTGTTGGGCCCAGTGGTGCGTCGCAGTAATCGCTGGCCCAGCATGCTCTGAGTGAAACATTGGCACCAGCGTTAAGACAAACAGCTACCCCCCACCCCCCTCCCCCCTCCCTCCCTTTAGACCAAGACGACCCCCTGCTGTGGGCTAACAAGGCCACATTAACCTCCCTTACCACACACACACACACACATTCTCCCTCTATTCTCCTGCATGCAAACAGACATGCAGACATATTCTCAAACTGTCACACATAAACATATAGACACATTCTTTCACACACGCATCCAACTCCACATGCACATTTTCGCGCAATGTCAGATTCACAGAGGAGACAGGAAGTCATTCACTTCGTTGGAGGGTGAATGACGGACAGTATCAGACTAGTGCTCCCTTGTGGCTTTCAGAACCATGTGCCGATGAATGGTTGATACACTGGCTTTTCATAAACTTCGCAGCATAATGAAGCATCAGGGTTTCAGCCAAAAGACTTATCTTAAAGGATTGGAAATCTGTGTCCACCTGCTTTTAGACAGAGGCTGAAAACATTTTTTTCCGCTCTACACTTGGCAAGAATTCACTGTGATAGAACTGGCTCTGGAGAAAATGAGAAAATCAAGGCAAATAACTATGGACTTTAAACCCTAACAGTGACTGTGAAAGTATTTTACTGCATCTTTCTTTGTAAATGTCATAGGTGAAATTTGAAATCATTTGACCTCTCTGACCTGGATGTACATTCCTTAAAAGATCATTTTAACAACAGAACAACTGAAGTGGGAAATAGAAGATAAGAGGAACTTTTAAACTAAACATCTCTTGTACTTATTTAAACAAAATAAAACACTTACAAGTATTTTTTCTCAAGGGTTTTTTTCAAGCAAACCACAGACACAAGATGCAGTATTTTACATTGAAAATTACGAAACTTAATTAACGCTTATATCCAGATGACTTGCAGTAACTTGAGCATGCAGAGATTCTGTGTTTTGGTGTTGACTGGCACTATGACTATTGCAGGATTTAAACCTGTGACAAGACAGTTCTCCGTCATGTTCTCAAATGAACAATTTCAAATTTTAAGAACACAAACACAGCGAAGTGCAGACCGGTATTCAGATGGACTCATATTCTTGAATTAATCAAACACAGATGAGTTGAAGTAACTCCTATCTAAACTATAAATACTCCAATGTTACTTTATACATTTTACTTTTTAAAATGGTTCTCTCACTGTTGAGTTCATGTTGCATTTTTGAGCAAATGAGAATTAAGTCTAAGTAAAGAAAATGTTAATAATAATAATGTCTCAATATATTTTCTATAAGCAATATGCACAGAGAAAGAGTTGAAGTGATGTGGCAGTAAGTAAGTAGTTGGGTAAAGTATGACCTTTGGTTGTTAACCAACCACAGATGAACAAAGAACATATACTTTCAGGACAGCATTTAATTTTTTCCCTTAATCATATAATTTGCATCAATGATACTATGATGCATTCAGGCACATCCTGTACCCTCCGAGCCTAATAAGTTGGATAGGTTTATGTTAGTTTACTCCCCACTGTCTGCATCCCTAATTACATTTCTTCCTAATGTCTCTATTGTATTATAACTCCCCCTCTCCTTGTTTGTAAAAGGCAGTGTGTGGGTGTGGGTGTGTATTTGGGGGGTTAAACAGAGACAAAGTGATTATAACCCTTCCTCCAGGGTGAACATTTTAAACAAACACCTATAGAAGGAACCCTTGATTGACTTATTCTCCCTCCCCGCCCATGCTGGAGGAGTGTCCTCGCTCCTCCCGTATAAAACCCAACGCACCCACCAGCAGTAAAGCATGCAGAGGGAGACACGGTGCCACACCGACACAAAGGGAGAGAGGAGACTGGCAGTATCCCAGACTGTGTGAAAGTAAAGCGGTTGTTATTGGATAATACAGATCTCAAACTATCTGCGCTCTAGCATGAGTTCAGCAGCATCCCTGGATTAATCGGACTTGCAGCTTACTTGCAAAGAGCAAGTTCGCTGGCACTTCGTCGAGGAAGAAACGCGCACAGAAAGCAACGATGGAGAGGAGCATCCCGGGATGGTGCGTGATGTTAACGCTCGTCCTGCACGGAACGGGCTGCATCGCGGCCAAGGAGCTCCAGTGCCAGGAGATCTCCGTGCCTCTGTGCAAAGGCATCGGCTACAATTACACCTACATGCCCAACCAGTTCAACCACGACACGCAGGACGAAGCCGGCCTGGAGGTGCACCAGTTTTGGCCGCTGGTGGAGATAAAGTGCTCCCCGGACTTGCGCTTCTTCCTCTGCAGCATGTATACGCCGATCTGCCTGGATGACTACAAGAAGCCTCTGCCGCCGTGCAGGAGCGTATGTGAGCGGGCCAAAGCTGGCTGCGCTCCGCTCATGAGGCAGTACGGCTTCCCGTGGCCAGACCGGATGAGGTGCGACCTGCTGCCCGAGCAAGGCAACCAGGACACGCTGTGCATGGACTACAACCGGAGCCAGACCACCACTGCGTCTCCCGTGGTGGCGAAGCCGACCAACCGGCCCCTGAAGCCGTACAACCCCAGGAAGAAGAGCAGCTACGGTCGAGGCATCCCCGGGAAACACAAACCAGCAGCGTCCCCGTGTGAGCTGGGATGCTTCTGCCGCGCGCCCATGGTGCCAGTGGCCAGCGACAGCCACCCGCTGCACAACCGCGTCAAGACAGGACAGATCCTGAACTGCGCCATGCCGTGCCACAACCCCTACTTCACCCAGGAAGAGAGGACTTTCACTGCCTTCTGGATTGGCCTGTGGTCCGTCCTGTGTTTCATCTCCACTTTGGCAACTGTGGCGACTTTTTTAATCGACATGGAGAGGTTTAAGTACCCAGAGCGCCCCATCATATTCCTCTCCGCCTGCTACATGTTTGTGTCGATTGGATACATTGTCAGACTGATCGCCGGACACGAGGAAGTGGCCTGCAACAGGGAAAACGGCGCTGAACACATCCACTATGAAACCACAGGTCCTGCGCTCTGCACCATCGTTTTCCTGCTCATCTACTTCTTCGGCATGGCCAGCTCGATCTGGTGGGTGATTCTGTCCCTCACTTGGTTTCTCGCCGCAGGTATGAAGTGGGGGAACGAGGCCATCGCCAGTTACTCACAGTACTTTCATCTGGCCGCCTGGCTCATCCCCAGCATGAAATCCATCGCAGTTTTGGCTTTGAGCTCTGTGGACGGAGACTCTGTGGCTGGGATTTGCTACGTAGGCAACCAGAATTTGGATAACCTGCGAGGTTTTGTGTTGGCGCCCCTGGTTATCTACCTGTTCATCGGCACCATGTTTCTGCTGGCCGGGTTCGTCTCGCTGTTCAGGATCAGGAGTGTTATCAAGCAAGGTGGCACCAAAACTGACAAACTGGAGAGGCTGATGATCCGGATAGGGGTTTTCACAGTTTTATACACCGTCCCAGCCACTGTCATAGTGGCGTGTTACTTTTACGAACAGCATAACAGACAGACGTGGGAAATTACGCACAATTGTACGTGCATGACGGACCCCAACAGGCAAAGGCCGGACTATGCTGTGTTCATGTTGAAATACTTTATGTGCCTCCTGGTGGGCATCACGTCAGGAGCCTGGATCTGGTCCGGGAAAACCTTGGACTCCTGGAGGACATTTTGCACGCGGTGCTGCTGGGGGAGTAAAGCCTCCGCGGGCTCCATGTACAGTGACGTGAGCACGGGACTGACCTGGAGGTCCGGGACGGCCAGCTCCGTCTCCTGCCCCAAACAGATGCCACTGTCCCGGGTTTGAATTCGCTCAAATGCATCTTATGTCATTTGACACTAAAGACTTAAAACCAGCGCGTATCAGCTCTTTTTGGGGACAAAGTGGCATAAAGACTGATTTTAAATGTTTTATTTGGTTAATTTGGTAAAGTATTCAAGGTGAGTCACCAAACTGCCAGCTTAGATGAAACTTTGGTCATGACCACCCCCATAATGTGAACAATGTTTTGAATTTGTGGTCATTTATGCTCCACTCTGCTTATGAAAGTTCGAAGATCAGTTTGGACTTATACTTATGGAAAGTGCTCCTTCCTTGCCTTATCCAAATGACGCCCATGGGTTTGAATAGAGGGGGTTGGGTAGGGGAGGGGGGGGGTGACTAATTGTGTTGGGATTGTCCATCAGCGTGTTGTAATTAGCACATTAATGAGCGCCTAATGGCTTCTCTTTAAATAATGAGACTGTCAGCAGCAGAACAATGTACCTGGCACCGAAGAATGCAGTCTTATCTGGGCTTAATTGAATGCGCACAGCTGACAAGATCCCCCTTGTCAATAGGTTACATGGTATAGCTGAGGCACTTCTTCTTCTTACTGTAAAGAACCGCTGTGTCTTAAACATAAGATTCACAAAGAGACTGCTCTAATTGAAATTAGGCCATCGCTGAGCTGTTTTTCTCTACAAGATGGATTTACACGTACATTAATCAATGCCTTAATACTGTCTCATACGGGTTGCAGTAGCGCGTAAAGTGTATTTATATAATTATTGGTGTACATATATTGTACATTTGTATATGAAAATTTACGAGATTGTAAATATGTATAATTTCCACTTCGATAGAAGATTTTATTTTGAGAATAAAACAATTTTATTGAATTTTTCTCTTGTGCGTCTTGGTCATTCTCGCCAAAACGTTGTTGTGAGGCATGCTTTAAAAACACAATGTGAATAGTGTGGGCTGATGTTCTGCCTGGTGTGGCGGAGCGCACGAGCTGATAAGATCTCAATCTCAATCTTTGTGCGTAATGGCTGAGTTATGGCAGTTAGAGATTATTTTGGGGCCACGGCCCACATGGGATATGTAAGCTTTTTTTAAGTATTAAACCTCCCCGGTGTTGCAGATTCACATGCTGTGAGACGCAGGGAACAACATCGGCATGGCAATAGGGGCACTACAGGTGGTCTTCTCAGTTTAATGCCCCTTGCGCTTCAGTCTTGTTATTAACTTTTGTCCTCTGTTAAACCCCTTTATTCTATTCTACACGTTTAGAAGTCAGTTAACTTCACCTACTCTTTAAGTCAAACAGGATCAGTGCTAGTCGAGGGAGATACTTTTTTCCAGTGCCAATCATCTTGTTACAAGAATTTTAGTTAGTGAAGCAAAGGCCACCAGAAGCTACATTTTGTTCAAGAAAATCATTGAAACAAGTGGAAAAATTCATCTGACCACAGTGGTAGATTTCTTTACGCAAATGTCTGCTTTGTCATAAACGGCAATAAATGCTTGCTGTTGGACCGTTCAGGTTACTCTTAATCAGGTGGATTCTTTACATGCTTCAGGCTTACAATTGAGACGTCAGCGGAGGGACAGACATTGTAACTGCAGGCTGACACCCTCTCTGTTGTGCAGCGTGTGGTCCATTTATCGTGTGGCACTGTCACTGTCATCACTAAATTAGGGTTTAAACTTAATAATGTTAAAAGTTTGTGCGTAATGGCTGCAGTGGGGTCTATTTTTTTAAGTCATTCATAAACTCAAATGACATGACCGATGCGCATAACAAAACCTGATGTGCTCCAAACTCTGGAGAAGACTCCTAACTCCACTAGTGTGAAGAGAGACGGATTAAGTTGTATTATGCTACCACCTTGTGGTCAAACGATTAAATAACGACAGCCACCAGCACAGCACATAAAACGTGAATTCAACAACTGAATACACATCTACAAAGTTTATTTAATGTAGCATTGAGTCTAAAAATATTCAGTTTTATATTCAGAGCTACACATGAAATATTAAAATCAAAGACTCTGGGTTTTTATGGCTGCACTGATGCATCAAATTGAAATATTCTATATATTGTGCATAAAATCCCCAAATTAAGCCTGAACTATTTGGGATATTTGAAAAGAATTTAAGAGGTTAAAGACTTGATGCCAGTGAAGTTATCTACTTTTATGTTCCAGGCTTTAGCATTCAGAGAATGAAACACATTTCTGACGCTAAATGACCTGTTAAAATGACAAATTCTTTGCTGTGCGTACCCAGTTAATTGTGATGGAATACAATATACTGAAGTAAACAAATCAGTTACTTCCTACAGAGATCTAATTGTGACAGCTTTGACATATGTCAAATTTGTCTCCCTCAATAATTACATTCATCAAATTAAGAGACAGCAGGTCCTGTTTGCTCTGTCTAATGAGAACAAATTGCCACTGCTTGTTAACCATGTGACAAGTTAGCTTCTTCCTCCAGTGGTGTGTGTGTGTGTGTGTGTGTGTGTGTGTGTGTGTGTGTGTGTGTGTGTGTGTGTGTGTGTGTGTGTGTGTGTGTGTGTGTGTGTGTGTGTGTTTGTGTTGTGGCAGGGGGGGTATGTTCCCTCAAGCCCAAAAGCAAAAAAATGAACAGAGGAAATGGGTTGAGAGGTTGTGCCTGATCCATCTCCTTCGAACATAAACAAGGCGCTGACTTGCCGGTTCAGGAAGAGCTCATCACGGAGAGATCCTATTGGTGAAATTCAGATAGCCCAACTCTTCTTCATTGGATGTTTATGAATGCCATCTTTGTCTAATGATCTAATTAGTTGTCTGACTGTGAGTGGTTTGGAATAAATCATGTTAAGATGTCTGAATGGCTTACATCGGCCGTTAAAGGTCACATAGCAGTGGAAGTCTATAATTTCAGAAAGTACACAAAGCTGGGTGGGAAGCATTTTGCTTTCAATAACAGCTATTGTCATGTCATGGCTGATTTACATTGCAGTTTAAAACAAACAGTTTATGCCTCATGATGGACAGATGACCTCACTGCTTTCTGCCTCAAAGCATGCTGGGATCAATCACTACATGACTCTAAAAAGAAGCAAATGAAATAATCACAGTAAGAGAATATAGTTAGTGATATATTTAGCTGTTTTCTCTAAGGCAGTGATTTTTTTGGCCATTTTGGGGCAGCGGAAACAAGCTGTACACATACAACATGACATATAATCACCTTTTAAGTTGATATGGTTAACTTGTTAGCAAACAGTTGTCTATTTACTCATCCAGGCAAATATAAGTCCAATATTCACTCTCATTTAGCTCCATATTTGGTCAACACCAACCTCTGAGGAAAACATCTGTCTCTATAGCTGCTAAAATCTCCACTATGTTCACTAGCTAGTCGCTAACTTTGTCTGTCTACTGTTTGGTGCTGGGCAGGTAGTGGGTTAAAGTTTATTAGGGTGTGATAATTCTCTGTGGGCTCATCACTACAAGTGAACTCTTTCACATACAAGTAGTTATGGGATCCATTGTTAATATAGAAATAGTGGTTGCAGCAGCTTTAATGTTCCAAGCTAAACATTAGCATAATAACGTATGAACTTGACAAGTCAGGAGATTACCACAGTCATTAAGATGTATGAGGTTTAGCCTACTCTGTCTATATATTTAAAACACATTTAAAGACTCATTCATCTCACATGCTTGTGTGAAAAGACATGCAGGGTGAGGGTTGTAGAGGTGAGAGGTCAAAGGTCATGTAAGTCTTAACTTCTAGGACATAACAGAAATCTTGCTCAAGTATAATTATTAGTTGTAACTTAGTTTGATGGCTGAATGTTTCCACACTTAAAGATGCACTCCACCAATTTTACACATGAAGATCAGTTTGCTTGTCACAAGAAGTACTACTCAGGGCGTGGAAACAGTTGTATAATGTCTTCTGTGGCTTTTGAAGGAGCTACCTCAGAAAATTACCTAGGATTATCTCAGATTGGGCTTTAAATTTCTAACAGAAAGCCTGTGTTATTATAATAATAATGATAATAATAATAATCATATACTTTATGCATATAGCAATTTAACAAGGTTTTCTTAACAAGGTTACAAGGTGCTTCACAGAAAAAGACAAAGGAGATAAAGAAGAATCACGTAAAAACAGTTATGAACTGGGCGCATGGAGTTTGAAAACCCTGGGCATTTTCCAGGCAGGTAAGGTTTAAGGAAAAAATGCTAATGAGTTGCATTATGGGAAGTGTAGGATCCAGTGTTTTTGTAGCTTCACTTAGACTAGGGACTAGAAAGTGAGGATATTTCCACTTCTTCTGCTTCAATTTTGACCAATTTATTTTAATCTGCCTCTCGTAAGTCCTCCATCTTTATGAAAATGCCATAATAAGTCGCTGAAGTACCCCTTTGATAGGAATTGCAGAAACAGAGCATGAGTTTTAATCTGCTCTGAGAGGGTTGATAATTGTTCCAAGGTTGTAAAATTAATTTAATTGGTGTTTAAAAATGGCACACACAAGACTTTTAGCTTTCTCCAAGAGCAGCATATCTTTTGTCAACCACACACTCCTTAAAGAGCTCATCTGTGGACAAGAAGTCAAAGCAAAGACAAGACTTCGAAGCCATTCAGCCTTCCTTTACACAAAACCAACACTCTTTCTCTTTTTCCACCGTACAATCCCTCTATCATTAACATCAAAGAAAGACAGAATGGATTTTCTTTTCCGAGCCGTAGCCATCAGGGACAAACCCCACCCACCCATCCCCCCATTCATCTAAACTACAACCTCAGAGGTGAAGAGGATGCTGGGTAATCAATATTTTTGATGCCTCTGACATCTTCTCTGATGTGCTGTTGTGGCCAATGTTGAGTTTTCCCTCCTACTTCTCAATCTCCTCCGTCTGTCACCCATGAGATCGGAGTGCGTTATTGCACCGGAGGCGGACGCAGGTTGGCGCGTTAACTTCAGTTGAGGAGGAGATCAATGGAGAGCGAAGGCACCAGCTCCTAATATTCTGCTCTGTATTGATGTCTGAACACAGCTGTACAACACGGAGTGCACATAGGAGACATTTAGTCTCTGAATGAGACATCTACCAGTTAAAGACATTTGTTGAAGAAAACTCAGACACATGACAGAACTTTTTAAATGATAGTAAGACATTTAAGTTGGAAAACGCTTTTACAGAATGGATCCTTTCAGTTTTAGAATGGATGATGAATTTCAAGGAATGCTCAATCAATTTGAAAATGAACTGTATCAACATATGTAAAATGATATTATAGTCTATTTTGAAAAACTGAGTCATAGAAACGACAAGGTTTGTTCTCAAACATGTATATGAAATATTATATATTATCTTTATAATTTGGAAAAAGCAGCACTGAAAATTGCATCATTTGATATCTTTCCAGAAAGAGGCTTTTGTCTCCTTTTATTTTTCAGCCAAGAATTTAAGGTGCTGTAGCTTTCCATTTTGACTATCAATTCTTATTTTTCACTTATTTTAAAAGCTATCAAATGATTAACCTCTTCACCAGAATATTTGATGTGGTATGGGGTTACTGTGACTTGGGTCATTTCTGTCCATCTTCGTCTCCTGCAATAGTTACCTCTGACCACAAGATGGCAGTAAAAGCAACACTATCCTCAGATTACATGATAAATGCAGTGAGATAACCTAGGAGGGACCTTCATGTGCCAACAGTTGAAGGATTATTTTGCAAATATGGATTTCAACTAACAAACTCTGGTTAATTAAATCTATGAGTAATTGCCAAACTTTGTAATCTATATAAATATATATAATTATACATTATGGCCGGGGGAAAAAAAAGAATTTTGTGTACTTTTGGTGTAGGGCGTTTGGTGTTTTCATGGTTTCAATTCAGATGTAATTAAGTGAAATCTTAAAGCTACAGCATACAGTGATATTTTATACAATAATGTGCTTCCAGTCTTGTAGCAGCAGTTTGTGGAAGGCCCTTTCTTCTTTCAAAATGACATAACAAACTGGAACGCAACTGCGAGCCAGGTCTTATCGCCCAACATCAGTAGTTGTCCTCATTAATGCTTTTGTTGCTAAATGAGAGCAAATGAGTGCAGCCAGGTTACTAGATCTGGTGGAAAGCCTTCCCAGGAGAATGGAGGCTGCAGATTAAGGCCAATGATTTTCGGGATGAGATGTTCATCTATCACATATGGGTGCAATGCTCCCGTGTCCGCATAATTTTGGCCATGTATTGTCTCTTCATTCAGTTTTAGACCTGTGAAACGTGCCAATAAAAAGTCCTATGTATAAACCCGCAATTTAAAGGGTCGGTGCAAGCAAAATGTCCCACATGATCTTATTGTAGATCGCACAACAAAGCGGTGCCTTTAACATGGCTGACTACACCATGTGTTAAGACAGACATGGTGGCTGGGATTTTGCCAAGGACACATAGCTAACAGAAATGTTTCTGTGTGTGAGTGCTAGGTTGACAAGCTCAGCAACAACAGACGCATACTGTCACTTTAGGGACACTGTTTTGTGTGGATATGGGTTGACGCATGTGTAGGGTTACCAGGTTTGCTTGTCCGACCTCTTGACCTCCACAAGTGACAGTAGCCTACAATCCTTTCTCTGAGCACCCGACCGACCGCTGGCCACCCTGCTAATGTTTCTACGGGTCTTAGCTGCCCCAAATACCACAGCAGAAGAAGAATGAGAAGGCTACGAGGCAGAGTGTCAAATTAAAATTTGTATTCCAGTAATTTCAACAGTTACTTCAGCAGAGAGATTTTTGGTCCCAGGGTGATGTTTTAGATGCTTTTAAAAATAAGGAATAAAATAATAAAAGCGCACAGCTCACATTGATTGCAAAGTGGCCATCATCAGTTCTGTTATGTTCTATTGACTGAAACATTTTCTGATAATACAGTTCTTTTCTTTATAGTATGGCTCCTTTCTTTTTGAACCTTTGCTCCCAAGACACTTTTTGGACATAAGAAAATATCCTGAATACAGGATTTTATCAACTGTAAAGTCAAATTATAAATCACTTTCTGTAAGATATAGGTCAAACGGTAGGGACTTCGCTTGCATTCTGAGTTAATGTTGAATGATGGTGGTGAGAAGGCTGAAGGTCTTATGTCATCTGAGCAGGGTCGGCTTAAGTTAGGTCATGGCTGGGTTGTCCAGCGGTCAGGTGAGATGTCAGAGGTCAGGTCAGGTCAGTGTGTCTGTTGTGGCTGCCAGCACTCAGTCATCCACACGACAGCTGGGCACTGTAACTACTGCTTCGTCAAGGTCAGCCTGTGTGCCTCATTTTCTCACATAGAAACAACGCAGGGTATTAAGCTAACATGCCTTGGATGGGTACAAAATTAAAACAATGTGAAGCAGTTGAACAATATATATCTGACCAATTCAGTCATTTTATTATAACAAAAAAAATAGCATTCAGTAAGCATGCATCAAGAAAAACTACATGTCAGTTTTGTCACGTGAATAAAAGCATCTCAAAAAACATTTGAAGGTTGAGACAAGGAGGCTGATTTTTGATTCGTTGTTGAACGTGTGGGAAGTTTGGAACTGTCTTTTACTATATGGACGAACATGTTGCATTGTCACTTGCATGTCCAGTTACTTGTATGTCCTGTGAGCCCTTGAGCTGTCTGCATCACAAGACATTTTGTGATATTCTAAATTAAGCTACATTTATTTCAAAGCTACACGAATTGACTTTTTGGCCACTTGGGGGCAGTGGAACACGCTGAAAACACATAATTTGACTTACAATCATCTTATAAAGTTGCTATGGCCAATAGCAAACCATAGACTATCTAGCAGACATGGTGCAACATTATCATTGATCCACCAACTCCTGAGAAAAATATCTGTTTCTTTAGCTTGCTAATGCCAGATATTTAGCTTGCTAGCTTACTAGATGTTGCCGATTTTGCCATTTGGTGCTTGGCTGGTTGCAGCCAGTGGGTTTATGAGAGCTTACTTTTCTGAAAACAGCTGGATTGATTGAGCAGAATTTTGTAAAACTAAAACAATGAGCTAAAAGTTGCTAAAAGGCTATATCTCTGTGGGTTTGTCACTATTAGCGACACCTTTCACATCATACATAGTCATTTGATTCATCGTTAATAAAAAATATACATTAGTGCAGCTTTAAAATTTCTATCAAATCTTCCTCTATACCACAACAACTCTTATTATATAAATTCATGCTTAAAATAATAGTTAAAGCAAAATATCTGGGCCCTTTAAAGGTAGATGTACAGCAGTTTTTGTCCAATGACTGAAATAAATGGCAACCCAGTCAATTACACCCATGCCCTCTTGTCTGGAGATTCACTGCTATCAGACTGTTGGCCTGAGTTTGCCCCAAGTGGAGTGTACTGGCCCAGCTTTTTGACATCCATGGGTGTTGGCACACTGGGGATTGGTGGCGGTCCCCTGTCAGGGCGAGGGGACAGTGGAGGTCTCAGGCGACTGTGGAGGACAAAGTGAGTTGGTACTGGAGTGCTCATGGGAGTAGGCGACCGACACATCTCTGCCTTAGCATCTTTGCTTTCTGGCCTCTTGTCATTAGTGGATTCGTCAGTTTTAATTATGGTTCCACCATTCACCTTTGTATGAAGAGGTTCACCATTTGGCACAACAGAAGCAGCATGTTTTTCATCCTTGAGACCATTCTTTGAGCTTCCACACAGGCTGATTCTTCTGGTTAAAAGGACATTGTTGTCTTCAGTCATAGTTGTCGTCGTAAACATACTGCTTTGCTCACCTTTACTCATCTTCTCCATAAACATCTCCCTTTTCCTCCTCCATCTCACCATTGCCTTCATGGAGCTCACCAGGTCAAACAAACTTAGCAGAATGGACAAGGAGGCAACACCCAGCATGAAGTTGAGCATTAAGGTCTTCTCAGTTGGTCTGGAGATGTAGCATTCGACCCCAGATGTGCAGGGAGCCTCGTAACAGAGGAAGCTCTTAGGAATGGACAAACCAAAGAGAAAAAACTGTCCTGCACTGAAAACCACTTCTAGAAGGATCCGTAGAATTACAACCAGGAAGTAAGCGCAGTAGAAGCGCGGCACTTGCCATTCAAAGTGAAGTGGAGCTTTATGCAAGGACAGTTCTCTTGAGGAGCTCGAGTTCTCAAGGGTGAAAGGTGAACCTCCTCGACTCCTGTCGCCATAGAAACCTCCAGAAGAGGGATATGACAAAACTTTATGCATGACGTAGGTTGCAAACAGCACATGGGGAAGACACAGGAGAATAAGGTGGAAGAGCCAGAGACGGAAGACAGATACAGGAGCAAATACGTCAAAACACACATTAGAGCAGCCTGGCTGGATGGTGTTGCAGATAAATCTTTCCTGCTCATCACTAAAGAGGGTGAAGCCAACCAGCAGGAGGACTAGCAGACGTAAAACCAGCATCAACATCCACCAGGTTTTGCCTGTAATGGAAAAAAAGATTATCAAGCAATACTGACTGCTAGATTAATAAGATGAAAGTTAAATGAGCCCAGTGGGGTAATGGGGTCATTGCAGCAGCCAATTATAGGCTACACCGAGGAAAAAAACATCAAATTTATCAAACATGACACAATGATGGTGATGAAACAGCAGAAAAGCAAACAAGAAATACATAAAGTATAATTATTTACAAATACACGAAAATGAAATCTATTACAAATGTAAAACATCAAGATCATGACAAAATTACAAAGGCAAAAACACAACATTTGAGATGGAGAGAGACAAAATTCCCTATTAGGAAGTAGGACGTGTATAACTAAGGAAGAAAATCATCACCAAGCACTAAAATCCTACCAGCAGTTACTCAGTATACATTGATCTTAATGCATTCTTCAATGCCTCCTCCTTAATCACAACTTGGATTAAGAATAGAAGATTTTTTGTATTTGTTTAAATTGACAGCACTTAACATTTATTTGGGTTAACAGATGTGTAATTGCCATCATATAGAGGATAAACACTGACATACTAACACTGCTTAATTTCTAGTATTGTTAACTACAAAAGAAAAACTTACCCATAAAGGAGACATTGTGACTGATAGTGATGAAGAGTAGATCTTTTGCTCCCATCGTCCTCGTTGTTCAGCGGCAACCCTGATCCCATAAGAAAACAACCCGAACCGCTGAAGAACAGCTTCTTTAGAACTGACCAATCCAAACCAGGGAGCAGTTCCTGAGTTTCTGTCCCCTTCAACACTGTTCCAAAACTACAGAGCTGACCCTCACAGCTTGCCACTAAATACAGTCGCCTCTAATGCCTTCTTACTGCTTCTCACTCTTGTCTGCGGAGGCCAGCACCTGTGGAGAGAGCTATTCTTACCAGGCTGCCATCAAAGCATTGTTGGGATGTCGAGGTACCACTCAACCTTACTGGAAGCTGACAATCATACGTAGGCGAGCTTGTAATAGACAATCATAAACTTAAGTCCGACACCTAAATGGCATTGAGACAATCACTAATTCACTTTAAGGTAATAATCATATCATAAGACAATTAATGATTATTATTTTAGCAGACACTTAAAGTCAATGGCAGCTTAAGTTTAATGTCACTGTGAAACAAAATAATCCCCTTGTCATTGTCAAATGTATAAACTCTGCAAATCACTTGTTAAAAACCAAGAATTATTAGACAAGAGCATTTTCTTTTATTAAAAACACAAATCAACACATCTTTAAATAATTCACAATTAACCTGTCTCAGTTTTTTTAACTCCTTAAACATTGTACAAAGTTAATTTGCAAAATAATTATATTTTAGTGCTTTAGTTTTCAGACAAATGAGGGAGGAAAAAAACCCATGAAAACCTGATCAGTTATTTGCCAGTAGCAATTAGATTGAAATCAAATGTACAATACAAAATAATCAATTTGTCAGCAGTTTCAACACTTCCGAAGACTTGGCTCAGCAGTCAGCGTTTATCTTGATAAAAGTGTGCAAGTGTGCTGAAATGATTTCTAATTTGTCCAATTTTTGTGTGTTCAGCAGAATTATTCTGAGTTTTAAAGGCAATGAAAGTACACCATAGTGGCTTATTTCTATTCTTTTAGTAATCTGGACCATCCTGAATTTTGTTCCATGGACACTTTTTCTTAAGGACAGATCAGCAGGACACACTAGTGTTGTTGGTGACACACTAGAGACAGCAGATCAGTGGAAGATCATACTTGTGACAACTAAAGGTTGTCATTAAAGGACTGCGTTTCCAACAATGAACCACCTCCTCGAAACGAGAGAAGATTATTGTAGGATTTTGTGCTCTTATGAGGACTTATATTACGATCACACCCACATTTGTACAGTTTTCTTTGGTCCAGACTACTGTTGAAAACTTAACTTTCTGCTCCCTTTTCCTTAGCAAGCTGTGAGTGTCCTGTTGAAACCTGATAACTCCAAACTGTGACTTTCTCAGGAACTAAGGAAAACAGCTTTGTTTGTAGGTTTATGCCAATACATTTTTGTTCACTGGGTTTTAAAAACTTGGGAAAGCTGTTGAAACCGCTCAACCCAGAGAAGACTACATGCATGCATGTACTGTATTCCTTCATTCTAAGTTAAATGATCAACATCAATCAAACAGATTTTTCATTATGGCAGCACTGTGAAGGAGTCAGCTAGGAAACAAAGACACTGGGGTAGCAGCCATTGAGCATGAGATTTATGAGACTGGAGATTTTTTATTTATGATTTTTCAAATGTATTGTAGATATAATGTTTTGTTATCTAGCTCTGTAATACTGAATCAATAAAAATAAAGCAGTGCTGTGTGGCCTCATCCCACCCTCTACTGACCAGCATCCACTGCAGAGTGTGCTTGTCAGACCAGTATACCCAATGTTGGCTGGGATTATTCTGTTGGATTGAGGTTGAAGTTTGAGTTTTACAGTAACAGTATATTTTAGTGCTAAATATACTGACCCTTTAAATCACCACAACCTGAAATGATAGTTTTCTGCAATGCTCAAATATCCACTAGATGTCAGCAGAGAGGTCTGCTAACTCTCCTCAAATCTTCCGTGGGGCTTCTAAAATGTGAATTAGCAAGTGGGAAAAACCTGTTTAATAACCAAGTCATGTTAAGATGTAACCAATACAGAATCAGGACCTCTAAAAAACATGCTCTGGTCTATATTTCATGTTATACAGTGGTAGTAATTGTTTGATTATGCCCATAATTATGTCCCCAAAATAGGAATGTATCAGTGATATCTGTGGGAACAATTTTTCATTCATTCTGGCTCCTTCCATCTGCAATTTGTTTGTCACTTGTCATAATTTGTTTCTCTACCCTCAATATATTCAAATGAGGAGCATCACAATAAATCAAAAGATTAAACGGACTACCTGAGTATTGAGAGGTACTCTAGAAATACTGTAAACCTTGAATATAAAGATTTCCAAAGGAGAAAACTTGCTAACACTTTTATTATTCTAAGACCTGTCAAAGGAAATAAATAAGCGGTAGAAATTCCAGTGCTACACTACTGTTTTTGAAACTCTGCAGGTACTATGGGTTCAGGCAGCTGCAACTATTCACATAAGTTCACGTAATCAAGTTAAATAAATAATATGCTTCATTGTGAAGTTGCAGGGCCATCTCAAAGGCAGGTTATGTCAAATCTTTCAAATTAGGCCAGACACAGATTAATCTGGACAAAACTGAACAGAGTGCCAATACATTAAGACAGGTTCACAATGCCATGTCCTTGGAAGTTTTCACGGCTGTCTTGTCCAGGACTTTCTTGGTTGGTCCAAAGCTAGATTTTTCTCCACAGATGATATAACGACCTGGAACTCCCTTCTCTCTTTCATGAACAGAAGAGTTGAGGCACTGTGAAGGCATCAGGTTAAGTCAGAAACCTCTCCAGAAACTACAGATGTGGTTTCACTTTCATGCCTCCAGGTTGAAGGTGCGAGGTCCAGAGGTTTCCACGTCTCAGTATTATCTGGGAATCTGAACTGAAGTTTTTGGACTCGGCACAGAACCACGTTGGTCCGTTTCCACTAATGTGTGTTTTTAGAGTTTTCTCATCCAGCCAGTGTCTGCAGCCTGATGCCAGTGTTCAGTACATGGCAGATTAATAGTGGTTAGGAGAGGATTGCAGGAACCCATCTGATCCCACATAGATTGTCCATGCTGGCAGAGCGTTTCCTTGCAGCTCTCCGTACGTCTTTGTACTTGTCATCACATAGCCTGGAAATAGCCTGAAGAGAGGACATGGAAAGGGTTTTTATAAAGGAACCAAAATTCTACATTTAGTTTCCACTGAATCTTTCTGTGGTGTGCAATCATTGAAAGAAGTCACGCTCTTTAAAGAAATGTTTTTCCCTGACAAATTACCTTTCAGAGTCTATTTGCATAAAGCATGCTTGTGATGAATCTTGGGGTTGGATTAGAAAAGCCACTATTTGTTGAATTCGTATGTAAGAATAACATCTCTAAAATGATTCTAATGGCACATGTTTGTGTTGGTAGAAAAATGAGACAATCCTGATGAAAATCAGAGAACTCTGTAGCCTCTTTTTGACCAATAGAAAGGAGGACTAAATAATAAGGCACTAAAACTCATTTGCACTTTTTTTTTGTTATTTTGCAATTCCACCACATCTGAAGATCCGCAAAGATTGCTAAACCATTAAAAAATCATCAGTCATTATGTTTTTCTTTGCAGTTTACTGTTGTAAAGTAGCAATGATGTGCTCAGTGTTCTATGGTTATTTGTTCTGCTTTAGATTGTAACCACATTGTATCAATTAGAAAATAAAGTTTAAAGTTTTGTAATAGGAAAGAGCAGCATGCATTGCTTTCTACTACAGTGTCTTTTTCAATACTACCACTGGGGGTGCCGACGTTAAGAAATCTTCAAATTCTACATAGTGGCTTTAAATTTAATTGGCAAATGACGGAATAAGAGAGAAAATTAGAAAATTAGAAAGGAAAGCAAAGAAAAAGCAACATGAAGACATAAAGAGAGAAAAGACTGTGTGAATGGACAGCTGAATGGAAGCATCTCACCTCTAGTTTTTGGGCTTTTTCTCTGCTGAGCGGCTCCAGGGGGAAGCTGAGATTGTTGGACTCTGAAAGCGATCGCAGGTCAAAGTAATACTTGGCGTAGACACTGGACGGCACGTTGATGTTGAACTGCAGCAGCTCCAGAAACTGGCGCTCCAACTCATTCCTGTTAGAGAGGAACGAGCCGGAGGTTCATTCATGAAAGATTTTCTGCATCACTTGACTTAACGGCTGGCACAATATGTGAAATATATACAAAATATCAATAGAAGTCCACGCCTTTTATCCAGCTTTTATCCCCCTGACAATGTGTGTTCATGACTAGTCCTGTTAACTGGAAGGTTTTAATGCAAAGTCAAAGTAATTAACTTACTACCTACCAAAACATGGCTCACTCACTGTATCAGTGAGTCCCATCTTGAATCACATTCATGCAGCTGCACACGTCAGGGAGTTTCCCAGAGCAAGCAGTCTGCTGGCAACAATAGCTGGACAGAGTGATTTTCATTTCCTGCACACATTATTTTACCGTGTCCAGGGATTAATACCAGTGACTTGCTGTTCAAAATCCTGTGTTTTTAGTTTTCTGTCCCTATGATGATGAAATTTTGCATGTAAGGCCAAATGTACCAGAAAACTATTTTGAGGGATTCATCTTCGTCACCCTTTTTGTTCCGGTTCTGAGCTAATCCCAAACCTAATCCTAATATGAATCTTAGTTCTGAACCAAATAAACTCACATGTCCTCCACAGTGATATCCTTGAGGATCTGGCAGTAGTCGACGTTCCAGACGGCCTGGTCGTCCCAGACCTTGGAGGCCAGCAGGATAGCACCCAGAACAATCCTCTTCCAGTTACCCGGACTGATGTCAATCTCTGCGTAGGTCAGGAGCCTCTCCAGGTAGACCTGCAAAACAATTTGGATAAAGGAGACCTCACTGAAAACTGGGCATGAATGTAAGGAAATAGGCAATGATTTAAACTGACGAAAAAAAAAACATTTTCAACAGCTGTGAAAAGAAAAGTCTGAAACCTTTACCATCATGACCTAATAAGTTCTCAAAATGGTGGATGATCTAATCTAACTCATTCCTGCTCTGCTCAGTGGTGTCAGGAGGTATACGTTCACTCTTTCCTGTATGACACCCTACATTCATCACTGGTCTCTGAGACCCGCCGACACACACAGACGACATGGTATTTTGGATGCACCGTCTCATCACCAATTTACACACATCCCTGGCTTGTCTCAACACATCAGGGTGCAATTTCCCCTGGGGCCTAAACAGAAACTGTGTGTGTTTGTGTGGGCACAGTTTAAGGCAGGTCGTGGGAAAGCTTTCTGAAGAAACTTGGCAATACTTTTTCTTGTTTGTTTTCATTTTCCACAAGACAAGCAGCCCGGGATGTACATGCGGGTATGAGTGTTTCATGTTTTGGTCCACAAAAATATTAGGTAGGATGGAGGAGGTTAAAAAATCTTACCAGAGTGACGATGGCACACTCAGAAGTGAGCTGAGCGGCACTGAACAACGTCCTGACAAACCGGTAGATCTGCTTCTGCTCTGGGTCATGTTGGTCATAGTCCAGCGGCACTGCTGATTTCTGGAAGAAGGGATGGAAGAGAGGAGGCGAAGATATGGGTGGAAAGAAGGAAGGAAACAGGTAGGGTCAAGGTAAGGATATACATTAGGAGATTTAAAAGAACAATGACTACACTGATGCATTACAAAAAACAAGTTAAATGGAGGCTAATTTAACAGATGTGCAAATATACAAGATACAAGATATTTGTGCAAAATGTGAAAAAGCAAAAGTCGTACTGAAAGAGGATGAAGCTTCTCATCAAATATATCTAACAGCATTCCTCCATCAGTGTCCCTGGCATGAGAAAAAACAGTTACATGATTGATTTCATTAAATAATTAAAATCTTAAAAAAGACTTCTAGATGTCAAATTGGGCCACTGTAGTAGCAAAAGTGTAAAGTTATTAATAGATAATAGGAAAACAATAGAAAAATATTATTCTTTTAGGCTGAAATTCTTGTATTAATTGTGTTTTTTATTGCTATTGTTGTTTTATAGATGACATTATTTAATTTATACTGATTTAATATTTACATAATTTGATAGTTTCTTAAAACAATACATTATACTTTTTAAAATTACAAAAATTATCCAAATTTAGATTTTTCAACATTTATTTATTTGGAACATGTTCCGATTTTGTATTTTGGTTTTTGGTAGTGCAACCAAGACTACATTTCACCTACATCAAGACAAACTAGCAACAGCCCATGTTGTTGAGATGAGAGCAATTTCTTTTTTTATTATCTTTAAAAAATACATAATTAAAACTATAAATATACTGTGCATACGCCGTAATGAACTCTCAACAAAAAACATGAAGAAACACTAAGAAAATCTATGCAGAATATCTCTTTACTACATCAGTGTCTGCATTAACGTGGGATTTACAGAGAATATTGTTTGCACTGTAAATATTGAAAATGACTGAGAATCCCCACCTGTTTTTTATATGGTAGTAAATCGCCAGTGCTACACTGTAAAGGGAAAAAATAATACACGTGTTAATATGTTTAAATATAACAGATCTGTAGATAATAAATAATATGTCTTCTTATGTGATATTATCATGTTTTTACCATTTGATGGTGTATTTGAGGTTGGGCTGGCTGACTGTGTTGTCATCTAGGAAGATGGTGGAGCAGGAGCTGTATTTCCGCCTCGACGTTCCATGCTGCGCACACGCACACACACACACACACACACACACACACACACATAGTGACTGTTAGTAGAGTGTACGTGTTTTTGTCTGACCCACATAAAGCATGCCAGGGTGTCATGCACAGTGGCAAGGAGAATCAGAGACATGTGAGCTAGAAATGTGACAGTTTACATTTTCCAGCTTCCAGCAGAGTTTGACTGAAGGCAATGAATCACTGGTAAATTTGAGGTTTAACAGGCTATTTAAATAAGTAACAAGACTGTGAAATAGCATGGTTTAGATTCGTGGAGAGAAACAGACGCAACTGCTCACTTACATTACTGATGAAGAGGCTTTTTCGTTTTTCTCGCACTACAGAAAGAAAGACAGGTTTGTCAATAAATTTAATTACTTGTGCACTGACAGCAGCAAAAAGGCAAATACAAAACCCAGCAGTTATCAACCAGCAACACACACTGTTATCACAAGAAGCAAAACACAACACAGCAAAGACTTAACACACTTTACTATGTTAATTTTAACAATGCAGGAAAAAAAACTGTAAGTGTTGAAAGGTCACATTTAAATAAGAAGTTAGAAAGCAGAAAGACTAGAGCTTCAATAGAAAGAAGAAAAGGTAATGTTATACCACTAGAGGGAGACAAAGCCACACTCAGGATTACTCACCATTCCTGTGGGGCATCTCTGAAAAAAGAAGAACCAAACAAACCTTAGTCCATTTGCAGCAGAGCCACTGATTCTCATAAAGTGTCAACAGCAGAATACTTTTCAAATGTGCTGTACTTCAGCAGTAGTTATCGACCTTCGTTAATGTCATGCATACATACTCTTATCGAGAGAACATACAGTAAGCATTAGCATTGTCACCACCACTCTCATTGTTACATATTCAAATATGGAATGTGTTTCTGTGTCTGCCCTCTTGCTTGTGAAAAGAAGTAAAGCAGCGGTTCTCAACCTGGACGTCAGGGATAAGGCTGGTGTTATATGATATCTGTATTATTATCAACAAATACCATGAAAAGACCAACCCAAATAAAACAACTTGAAAACTTTATTTGTTCAAATTTAGCGTCCGTTTTCCAATAAATGCAGCTCAAAGGCCTTTATATTATGAGAAAATGTTTGTGTGTTAAGTGTTTTTGAACCACAATGGAGCTCAATGGCACAAAGACATGTCAGGCTGTGACTACACAGACAATATTTGCTAGTAGGATTAATTTAGTGCTCTTCAGGGGATTTGTTGATAAAAATAAAAAAGGCTAGAATAACGTCTGCTTTACCCTTTAAAGCCACGAGGAAGAGGGAGGGTGGGTCTCCACAAGACTAAATATTGCAAATGACAAGCAATAATAATCATTGCTTTTTATCTGACAGAAAGACATAATTTGATTCCTTCTTTGTTTGTTTGCAGTTAGCCGAATATTCATTGCATGGCACATACAAATTCTCTGCATGAAGAAGTCCATAAGCTCGTGCAGAAGATTCAGTATCAGTTATAATGCAGTACAGCATCTAATATCTGTATGATGCTAAGGATTAAATTTAACAGGAAAGAGCATTTATCAGATGCAGTTTTCATCTCCTTCAACATCACTAAGCTTATATTGTCTTGCTGTTTGTTCCCCAGGCCTCTAAGAAAAACGATGATCTCATGCTGTGGTGTTTATGGCTCTAAGAAACATGTTAATATTCCCTCTGTCACAGTATGACCGAACCCCCCACAGGATGCTGAAGCTCTCTGTCAGATGCCTCTGGGCAACGGCATAAATTACCAGACATCGGCTAGCCACAAAGAAACTGCTCTGAGACCAGAGCTCCTACATATTCTGTTTCTCCATGGAAAATCCCAGACTCCTCCATTTTTTTCCAAAGCCTCATCCTCTTGGTTCTATTTCATGATCATGTTAAATGTGTTCTGTGTGATACATTGATGTCAAAATAAGGCAAATGTGTTTTACTCAGACAGGCTTACATGCTGACAGTGATGAGTTTAAATCTAGTTTGTATTAAAAGGACAATTTTAAACTGATAAATGAGTCAAATCCTTTGAAACGGAGCGACTCACCATCGTTCTGAGATTTGCTGAGGAATATGGTGCTGGCCCGCGGATGGTCCGACGGATTGTACTCCATATTCAACTCTGTCAAAACAGAAAGCATATGTGTCACTACTGCAGTCACCTTTCATGTTCCTTCAATGCAAGTACAGCAACATACATTGTTTTCTGTATTAAGAGGGCAGTAATGTGCAATTTGTACTTTGTAAGTGATTTGCAACAAAACAGCTTCATCAGATACTTACGTAAAAGAAATATGTGCTTCATGTTAAATGCTCAGTAATGAAAAAAACAAAACAAAAGAAAAACAATGACATGCTCTAAAACATTTTTATCCACACTAGCAGCAGGGTTCTGGGGATGGCAATGTTGGTCGGTCAGTCAGTTAGTTGGTCCACCACTTTTGTCCAGGCCAGAATATCTCAACACATAGGTCTCACCTATCTCAAAGGTCCCCAGAACATGAATAACTTTAGCCATCAGCCCTAGCTCTGTGTTTAGCGCTAACTAGCAAATGTCAGCATGCTAATAAGCTAAACTAAGATGGTGACATACCTGTCATGATCGGGGATGTTAGTCTGTGTTTTGAGTGACTTCCTGTTTTATTTTGGTAGGGTTTTGTCTCATCCTCTTGTTCCTGTCAAGTTTCCCGCCAGCCCTAATCAGCCTAATGTGTTTCACCTGTGTCTCATTGTCTACTTACCTGGCCCTATATATATATATACCCAGTGTCTATTCCCTCCCCTTTGCCAAATAATCTTCGCCTGATGTGTGTTTGTTATCCCATGTTACTCGTGTTCCCCGTGTTGCTTGTGTATGACCAGTTTTGTCTTACTACTACTCGCTTTGCTTTACCCTTTGGATACCATCGCTCTGTGAACTTACCCTGCCTTTGTGATATTAAAAGCTCTGAACTTTTACTCGAGTCGAGTCTGCTCTGTGGGTCCAACCTCTCTGTGCGCCTGACAATACCTGCTAAACATCTGCATTGTTAGCATTATCATTGTGAACATGTTAGCATGCTGATGTTAGCATTTGGCTCAAAGTACAACCGCGCAGAGCTGCTAGCGTGGCTGTAGACTCTTAGTCTTCTCTTACACATGACATATAATACAATAAAATAAGAAAACTAATAACAATAATGATTCATAAACGATATACTTTGTGTTTAAACTTTAAACAAGCTCTTAAAATGTTTTTGCAATCACAAGCCTTCTCTGTAAAGGCTACATTGTTCCATGTGTTTCCCTTTTGTAGGGCTGTATGCGTATTTATTGTTCCTCTGCACTCACAAACACATCCAGCATGATTCATGTTCCCATCCAAAGCTAATCTGGACTGCATCATGGCCTGAGGGCATGAGCCACAGACGTGTCTGTGTGTGCACATCTTATCAAACAGGGAAGCACTCAAAATATGTGCCCTCATCATACATGCCAAAATGCTTTGTTGCCTTGTTTCCTTGTAGATAACAGTAGCTACTTTGATAAGACAGACAACGGAGGTTATACATTTAAAAGGCTGATTTCTCTCCTCATTTAGTGGCCTTTTTCACAGCCAGCACTCCGATAAAACAAAACATGCTAGTGTTTAAACATTTGATGTACTCTAACTGCGCGAAGACAATTTTCCAACTGAGATCTTGCTGAAAAGCAGTAATTATAAACGACAAGAGAGCAGCCTCAGTATTTTGCACTCATAGCCTGAACTTTTTCAAAAATGAAATCCAGTAGTGCTCTCCATCAAGTGAGACACGTTTTCAATGGGGTTGCTTTTGGGTAAATCATCATTTAAACATTCCCGGCATGCAGTCTGCACTGCCAAACGGACTCCTACAATATGACTGTAACAGACCCAGATTAAGGAGAGAGCAGCACGGACGATCATCTGTCTCAGTGACAGCAGCTGCTGTGGGACAACTGACTGCTGGGGAATTAAAATAAGAACATCACTGCTGTTAGCTAACAGAAGTCTATTAACAATCCTATCCACAGAAATGTAGTCTTTCAAACAGGCTTCTCAGACTTCCCTGCAGCTGAATCTTCCCATGGCATGATACATGACTTTTAGACCTCACCACGTTCATTTTAGTCATTATAAGTCTTTTAACTTCCTGAGTGTTTTTAAAGATAAAACATGTAATTAATGGAAATATTAATCTAATGCTGTGCTTACGTGGCACAGTGGATAGAGTGATGGATAAATACCTGCACAGTGGGCTGTGGGAGTGATGTATGTAATGGGTGTGAGTGTGTACACCGGTACATCATTTGAAAATTGTCAACACTTGTTACGAACAACTAGAATAATAGCTCACATTAATATATTTTTATTTGTGTAATTGTGTATGCTTGCATATGGATAGGAATTATAGGAGATATAGAGACATATATATAAATATATATAGAATGTGTGGGTACTCTTGTTTGATATTAGGAAGTGGCCCTATGACACATCAAGCTGAGTGAGAAGGCATCGCTGAAACATCTGAGCATTTTATTCCGCTGAAAAATAGAATTAAAAGAGCATCCTAACGAGCCTTCTGGTGAGAAAACTCTTTGTGGACTTGCTAAACACATTTGAACCCAAAATGCCACTTAGTCCCCTAGCAGCTAACCCACTGCTGGATGGTTGGCCAGAACCTGAACACAGTTACCCCACTTTCACTATTTTCAGAAACACGTCTGATTAGTTCTGGTTCAAGGCCTCAGAAGCCCAGCAGGCAGAATGGACTGAGCTTGGATTAGACTTGTGTCGGTTTAGCACCTTATGCAACAGTAATCGGGAGTATCGCTGCGTCCGGCCGATTTCAACACGTTCACGTACAAGAGCTTTAACAGTAAATGAGCTGGTGTTCAGTGTGTGTGACATCAATGGCCCTGTGGGGTTCAGACATAAAGGATTTCAAATTGACTGACTGATAAAGCATTCTGGTCTAATATTTTAAATTATATAGTTCTATTCCACATGTTATCATGGAACTCCTAAACCAAATCCTAATGCAACTTAAAGATATTTATTGTTGAAATCAGCAATCTAGCGGATTTGTTTTTTTATCACAGTGGTCACAAATTCTACAACTCATCTTTGCACTATATAGCTACAAATGTTTCTATGGTTACAAACAATCTGAATGTACATTTTAGTGTCTATACAGATTAAGTTTAACATAATATTGAGCCATTTCTTCCTTTCGATAAATTGTATTTGGTAAGTAGCCATGTGACAATGCAAAAAGAGTTGGCAAAAAATAAACCACTTCTTGTCGAGAGTTTTTGATCATTCGGTCATTTTTGATTAACCCAGTGGATAAAAGCATTTCTTAATAAATCTGATGGGACCTGGCCTGCTAGGCCTACCAACTGGAAATCCCAGAGAGCACAGCAGCTGGTGTCGAGTGCTGATATGTGATATTCACCACCTCAAGTAAACTTTAACGAAGACTCGCGGCCGGCATCTGCACAGTGAAACAGGAGAAGCTCGGCTGTCCTATCAGCTGGCAAGCCAACCTGTCTGCCTTAGTGCTCTTACATAATGAATTAACAACAGGCGCACCCTGCTCTTAACAGCCCAATCCATAATTGCACTATAGTCTTTCTAATATTGTATTTATTAGTTTCTTTTTTAAATATCCTGTAAGTCTTTTTAATTTGTCACAATATTCCTTATGATCCTTATGATATAAATCGAATGATGATCAAAGGGAGCCTTTTTTCCCCCGCTGTATATTTGCATCCATGTTTTGTTCAAGCACACTACAGCAGGCAGCACGCAGGGCTGCTGATGGACAAGTGATAGATCTTGCAGTATTGTATGTGGTTTGGACTCTTGTGTCAGCTTCTTTCAAGCATCTTGCTGCGTCAGTGCCTCTATCCTTAAATGTGTCCGTCTCAGCAACACAGCGCTGCTATCGGTTACCACAATCTGTTTTGTTTTGAGGATACATCAGTCCTATCCATTTCCCCCAATTCTTTACTTTAGGTCTGACCATCAAACGTCTTTCAGGGTTTTGTTAGATTCCCATAATATGAAGTTGACACTTTCTTCAGTGCCTCAGTGGGTCAGATGGAACAGAAGCCTCCAGGCCTAAAGACATCTCTCAAGTTCCCCACAAGACTAAATCTGTCATCTTAAACTTTAAACAATTTGATTTTTCTACTGAATCTGCCTCTTTTAGCTAATTATTTTGGTCCCCCAGCTCCACATCCAGTCTATGTGTAGACTATATAACATAGACTGTGTGGTTTAGTCTCACAGCTCTCCAATATAAAAGCTTTTTCTGAAAACAAGCTCAGACAAGCCGAGGCTATCTAACCAAAATCACCAAAATGGCAGAGAAGCTAAGTAAACAGCTAGCTGGTGAAGAAAATTGACCTTTTAGCATCTCAGGAAACCAAAACGGAGCTAAAAGGAGAGTGAATAGAGAACTGAAACACAACTCCAAAGTGCTCTGTGTGCCAGATGTATAAGTAGGCAACTGTTAGCTAAAATATTAGCCATGACATCTTGATCAGCGCTACTATTGGTTTCCTCTCCTGTATCTTGTGTTGAATCTCTACGTTAGCTAGTTAGCCCAGTTGTCTTCAAGCTAGCCTAACTTTCTGAGTAAGATAAAGCTATTATAGTCACAAATTAATAAAAAAAAATAGTTCCCACAATGTATTCTTTAATTAAAAATGTAGTTGTTTTTTGTAATTATTAGGATTCACCTACTGGGATTATTTCTGCCTCAAGAGCAGCTCTGCCTCTGAAAACATCTGTTATTGTTGGAGTCTGTGGTAGCATGAACCCTGATTCGCTCCCATGCTGTCAATGATTGTTCACTGTTCAGTCATGCTTATTAATCTTTGCTGGTTTCACTGTAGAGAGATGTTTGGATTACCTTGAAATGTGCTCCACATGAATGTGTGTGATGTACACTGAGTGGAAATCACTATTTAAAAGGACCTGTAACATATTTCAACCAGAGTGGGTGATTTTCATGTGTAACAGAGCTGAGCTGAAGGATATGACCTGAACTCTATATTACGATTACTGTCACATATTACTGACAATTTATATATTGAATATTGCTATTTGAATACATTTAGGTCAGTGAGAGATTAATAATGTCAGTTTAAAAAAATCTGGTTGATTGTTCAGCCCTACTGCTAGTGTTGCACATTTGTTCCATCTTCATTATCATGTCACCCGTCAAACAACACGAGGATGTTATCCTAACCCCCCTTATACTGTTTCAACAAACACACACACACGCACACAATGACCATAGGTCTCGAGTGGTAACGGACCCAGCTTAAACAAACAGAACTGACCTGCACACACATGCACATATGGCCCATATTGCTGGGAGAGAGAGGGAGAGTTCCCTGGGAAAGCATAGATCACATAATATTTACATACACAATCACACCAACTGTTGTCAGAACTACTGAGTCTACTATGCTTGTAATACTATAGCTGCTACCACCATTATTTTACTGCTACCTCATCTACTACTTTACAAGTAATCCTACAGCGGCCATTACCACTATTACTACTGCCACTACTACGACTACTGCTGCAGTACTGCTGTTAACCACCACAAGTGCAGAATAATACTACAACCGTAACCATCACCACAGCAACAACATTTACTTTTACCATTTCATTATTCCTTCTTCTACTACTACCATGACCATTTCTGCCATTACATTACCTTTACTAGAACTTCTACTAATAATGACAGTAATGTGCAGTAATGATTAGGGGTGCAATATAGCATATATAACAATATATTGTATTAATTGCAATACAAAAATGTGACACTATGCACTGTGAAGCTGATTATAAAAAATCTGCTTTATTTTCAATTTTATTTAAAGATTCTATAATTTGTTTTACAGCAACATTTAAAAACATACTGTGAGCATATCAAACTGCGAACCATGATTGTAAGGTACTAGGTATTACACACCTAGTAAACCTCATCATTTTAGTATTTTTATATGTACTTCCATATATTTTGTACCTTTTATCTGTTTAAATTCAAGAGTTTGTTGTTTCTTTGGCATTCTATCTACTTTATATGAGATCATTA
Organism: Macquaria ambigua; assembly: GCA_008360985.2. Lineage (NCBI taxonomy): Eukaryota > Metazoa > Chordata > Actinopteri > Centrarchiformes > Percichthyidae > Macquaria > Macquaria ambigua. Next base: position 79,755 of record VMKM01001379.1, read on the forward strand.
TATATCTGCCTTATATGAAATCATCTCATATTTGATTTTTGAATTATTGTTCTGTAAATCCTTTAATCTGCCTTTGCTTGTGCTATATAAATAAAATTATTATTATTATTATTATTATTAATGATAATGGTTTGATCCCATTGCATCCCACTAGACCCCAAAGACTCATAGAAAATAGCTCCTTTCTAATCCTGAAGCAAACATAATCAATGGATTGATCAGCTACATTGCACCAAGTATTCTGTCTTCCTGCTGGGAAAGTCTTCATTATACCAAGTGTACCACACTGATTGATTATGTCTAATAGCAAATGCAGGGTTGCTGAGAGATTCATTTGAAGTATTATGCTCAGTGAGAGTGTAATGAATGAAAATCAAGGACCAAATAGTTACAAATTTAAACTTTTTTTCTTATGATTACATTTACTGAACTGCTAGGTGTTCAACCAGTATTTGACTCTGATTGGGAGGAGGGTCTCCTGTAAGATCTAGTCCTTATTAATGTAAATCAGATTGTCTTTTAAGTATTTTCTGCCTCGACAGCTCAAAGCCAACATGCCTTTCTGAAGTGATCATTAGTGAGATGAGGTGGTCTTAGTGTGGACCGGGGAGTAAAGTACTCTCTCATTACTAGTCAATAAATCAAACAAGGACCCTCTCCTGTGAATACCCTGACTCTGAAAGGAATAATTCATCACCAACAAAGAGAGAAGAAAGAAATAAGTCTCTGGTTCCTGGCAGGCGATTTTGGGTGTTTTTCACTATATTTCCAACTCTAACCTTTAATAGAGCCGTTTCCTCTTCGCCATCATGGTGAGCTGAGCCAGTCATCTGCCCCTGGTGAAACACATGGCTGCTGCTGTAAAAATAGTAATGGGGCCTGATGTGGCTTCTGCAGTGGAAAGAATTGGCTGTATTGTGCTACTTCAGCAAAACTGTGTTATATTACTTTATTCCCCCCTGGACCAAACTTTCAAATTGCTGTCAAGACCAAGAAACCATAGCAACGTGATTAGTTTTTTGTTTTTGTTTTAAGGTAATTTGAGGCCAATTATTTCAGGAACAAATAGGTGTTTGTTTTTCGAATGGAGAAAGGAGGAAACCTGGAGAAAGAATCATAAAATCTTTCATTTGTTTTAATCACTTTATGCACTTTGTTGCTCTGGAAAGTGCTTCATGGCATATCTGTCCTGTTAAAAGGACTAAAATAGTTCTTGCTTATTTCCTCTGTATTTTCAGTTTACTGATGTGTCCTCTGCCATGCATATAACATACAGCTGTTTATTCCTCTTGCTGTGATCTTGATGAAAAGGATTGCTGCGCAGGACAAAACATGTTGTTTGTTGCACTGGCTCTGGGCAGATGAAAATGTCTTACGTGTGTGGGTTTATGTACATTTTAAGCATGAGAATGTGTTTCGCCTGTCATGACAACATCTGCTTCTCTTCTCTCCTCTGTGTTGCTTGCACTAACTTCTGTTTGGTCGTTCCATAACAGCCCACACCTGAGTTCCAGGCCTCAGCTCATCACCTGACCCAATCACCTGTCATGGCTTCATCATATTCCCCTTCATCTGACCATAATTCCCCTGCACGCTAATTGCAAAGCAGTACTAACCTCTCCTGTCATTTCAAACCATACTATTCCTCACCTGCCCACCACCTGTGTGTTTCTTATCCTAACCCATCACATGATCAGTCACCTGTCCACACACCTGCTCCCTATTAGACATCAGTGCAAGTATATACTTTCCCCTAGCCAACATTCACTCCTTTGCAGTTTTTGGCCTGTCCAGTTGTTTTTGCCACTTTCAATTTATTTGCAGATTCTGCTTAAAAACCTGTTGCTGCCTGAAAGTCCAAGACCAAGTAAAGACTGATATATCCTCTACTGCCTTGCCTGTTGTGTCTGCTTGTGAGGCCTGTTTTCTGAAACCACTGTCTTTCCTGGGCCTCTGGACTACAGCAATTGCAAGGTTTTTAACAGCAATCTGTAAAAAAGCTAACCTCAATTATTGCAACAGAATAGATCCCATTCATTACAAGTCACAGCCAACATAGTACACGTCCCTATGTGAACTGATTGATAATGTTTGACAGTGGGTTAAAGGTAAAAACAAGATGAGGCGCAATTATCTGAGATTTCAGCTACACAAGTGACAGACTACTGAGGACAGAGTGTCTTTAGATTAGCATAATTTCAAACTGAGGCATTGTAAAGAGTACGAGCAACGGTTTTATATTTCCAGCCCTGCACAGCCCTACCACTCTTGATCTATTATGCAAAGATCAAAGATAAGCTCTGTAGTTGTAGATATCACACTATTACTTCACAAGCGCACTCAACCTAATGAAGAGGGGAATAAACAAAGGCTTAAGTTCAAAAAGAAGATATCCACTTTTTGGAAATAGTACATGCACCTACACATTGGTAAAATAATGTTAGAACAAATGTTGCAGCATTTTAAAGGACTGTAAGTAACAACAGCCTGTAGCTGACAAAATTATACCCCTCTGAAAGAACCTCTGCATTATATTACATTTATAATATAATGTTTATATTTACTGATAAACTAAATGGGCCATTTAGGGAGCAAAACAAGCCAACGTCCAGCCAGTTGTATCAGCTTTCAGCACACACAGGTATTAGTTCAACAATAACGTTTAAGTTTGACATTAACCGACTCTCAATCCAGTCCACATTACTAAGTAACTATCACAACACAAGGTTCACCGTACAGTACACTGCACCTAAATATAAGAGCATCAGCTGATGCATGATGCCTCACAGAAACAACAGTCATCGTAAGAGCGCAACACAGTGGGCTTTGTCAAAGAAAGGCAGATCATATGACGGCTTTGTCTCTCTCTCTCTCTCTCTCTCTCTCTCTCTCTCTCTCTCTCTCTCTCTCTCTCTCTCTCTCTCTCTCTCCCCATCTTCCACCTCCAGGGTTGGTAGTCAGTTGCGTTAGTGTCCACAGTGTACTCTGTATGTTTTAAACTCTGTGTTCACATATAGGGAAACATAGTGGAAATGTCCAATTATCCTGGACCAATTTGTCATATTATAATAATTAGGACATACTGCAGTTTCGAAACAACAAAGGACTCATTTATGCAATTGCAGCACAATTAGTAACTCTTTGCCCATATAAATGAAAGTAAAGACAACAAGTAAACCAATACTATATACAGTGTTGTGTTTCTTATACTTCTGAAATAATAATAATAATAATAATATAACCCACCCTTGCTCAACAGTCAGGGGTTGTGCTGCTATAGCTGTACTTGGGTCTGGTATGTTGGCTAATGTTAGCTAATATTAGCAAATGTAAATGAACTTTCACATTAAATGTTAGCTAACTTTAGCTATTGCTGTGTAACTGACATTACTGAGTCAGTTCTCTGGCTTGAAGCTGTGGCCACTGTTCAGCAAACACTGCATTGACTCACTTTAACTGATCATAATTAGTGACATTACTGATATAAACAAATATTAGTTGAATTGTGGTGGTTTTGCTACCGTTTTTGTTTACATTTGGATCTCAGGTTGTGTCTTTAAATGAAATGATTGCACAGGAAAACTGACATTTTCTGACTTTCTGAATTCATGTGAATGCACTCCAATGGAGAGCACCTAAACCCTAACCCTGTCCCTGCCCCTACCCCTCTAATACCAAATATACCACAAATGTGGGCATGTAAAACAGAATGCTTATCTCTATAAGATCTTCACCAAGGCACTTAACCCCCAATAGCGCCAAAGGATGATTACACATGCTGACAAAATCTCTCTCCAAAATAACTGCACCTCTCAATGAAAATATGAGAGTCATGCAAAACAGCAAAAAAACCTTCATTCTCCCAAACTAAGCTCTTTTCTGAAACTCTGTCCAGCGGTTTAGCTCTGGATAGGCTTCAAGGCCCCGGGTCAGTGAAATGACGGTATTATGTAGGGAAGTGATTATCTGTTCTTAAAAAACAGAGGGTGCTGGGAGGTCATTTTAGGACTCCAAGACTAAAATCCCCCAAGTGACATAATAGCCCACACTGAGAGAGGCATAGCTGTCTGATGTCAAGGCGTGACGGGAAAACATCTGTCAAGACACAGTTACAGTTTTCCTTCCATAAATAACAAATCCCGATACCACACAACACACAGTTTAGTCACTGAGGTCAATAAAGATTTATCTCAATTAATGAACTTCTGCCAGCAGCCAAGCTTTTGTTAATATGCCTGTTGTAATTATTCATTAGGCTACTTAAATATCAAGTACCAAAACTTTTTGGAATGTACCTTTCTGATGACATTTCCAGGCGAGGAAAACAACAATTTTGTGACAGCTTGTCCAAACAAGAAATAATAATTCCCTACTAAGCAGCTTGTAGGACTCTGATCAAACCAGAGGCAGTACTTTCAGTACCGTACATCCTCTCACAACCTTTTTGCATCAGCACACGATTTTCCCAATTCCTGTAATTTTCTCCCAGTTTTTCACATCCCTGTAGGCAAACTGTGATTTAGTGTTCCTAGTGTTCTTGGGAATTAAAGGTGCATTTTGAGAGCATGATCGTTATTATAATAAGCAAAATATGACAAAAACTCAAACACATTTGGTGGAAACAATTGTTAGGCTCTCAAGTATGATATTGAATTACTTTATTAGGGTTTGCCAGTTCATCATGTTGAATGAAATGTTCATCAGTGTGGCATGGTGGCTAGGTAGTTAGCATTAACACTGCTGCTAACAGCAAGGATACCTTATCTTGGTTCCAGACCACTTAATCGCCTCCCTTCCCGTTTTTTTGTTCAATAAATAAATTACAAACAAATAAATTTGGTTATGTGCTTATTAATGGCTGTTTATTTTGTCCAGAAAAACAGCCAATCAGAGCTTTCAAGAACGGGGACATCATCTTCCTGCGCCAGAACCAGAAAAATGTCCAAAGAAACTGTGACAAGTTTGGACAGTACAGGTTGTTTGTAAGTCAACTCAAGAGAAATAACAACTCAGGGCTCTGGGAAATTGTGATGGGCATTTGTCACTATTCAATGACACTTTATAACCTTAAGTAGTAAACGAATTGAAAAATGTGTTATCGTAGGGACCTATTGCTGCCATTCTTTGGCCATGGCACTGGTCGACCTCTCCGTGGACAAAAATGGCTGCCACTAAATTGGTTGAACGCAGAGCACCCATTCCAGGTATGTGCAAAATGCTAATGGGCTCAAAATCTAATTGTACTGCATCACAGCGCACTCCAACTTACTAACTTTTTAATGCACAATAGCCAGCCCATTCAATTAGGGACAGATGATGTCTCTAAAAGCAGCGCGTCACTCTAAATTGAGGCGTTAATTCTTGGCAATCATGTGTCCCTGGTGGCTTCTCCTATCTGCTCTGACACAGGCTCACAGCTGCCTCTCTGGGCTTTTCTTTGGGGGGTGAAGAGTTTTTCTGATGATGCGGATCGTAATGAAGTCCACTAATCTCCATCATACTGTCTGCGAACTCATAATAGAGCCAACACATTAGACACGCTCCAGTTTCAGCCCCTGCACCACTGAGACAGACGGCGTCTCAGCACGAGTCGTCTTTATCCCCGTCAAGAAGCGTTGGTCGACTGTCAATCATCTGTCTTTGAATCTTCTTCATGTCACTTTTGCTACTCTGTTAGGAGAGCATCTGGCTCCACACTCCAGCAATATATGCATCCTATTAAAGTAACGACCCAAAACATTTATTGAAAAGAAAAGAAAATGTCCACTTTGCTATGCTATGTTGCCAATGATGACACTAGCCTTGACAGGGATGCTGGAGCCATAATAACAACATAATACAAAGCACTCCAGTTAATAGCAATCAGTGATGGCATACAGTATGTAAGTGGCATACACTCATCAAGTTTACAAGAGGAAATGACATCACTGATCAATAAAAAGCAGGTCTTCCACTATGCTGACAATTGCAAGTAAAGGGATCCACTCACTTTGGCAATGTGAAGACTTCCTACAGCAAAGTGCACCAACTACCGTGAGTCATAATAATCTTTATTCATGTGTAATTGGCATTGAAAGACAGCGAGACAGTGTTCACCTCTTCTTTTCCTACTAATAAAGAAGACTTCACATACATTAGTTTTGTTCCAAAATGCCATCTAGACTCATGAAACCTTCTGTTTTGAGGTTATTTCCTGTGACTGGGCCAGATATATTTTTGTTTTTACACCTAATGACAGTCACATCTGCTTTACACAATTGGTCAGCTGTTTGGAGATTTGAAAATAGGCCGGGTTTGAACTTCTCTCTCAAGCTTTCTTTTTTTTTTTTCCATTTTTCAAACATCTACTTCAGTCGGTTAACTTGTGTATAGCAAGAGCAACACCATGAATGCCTTCAAGGAAAGACTGACCCTCATTCCCGTTTGTAAAAAAGAGATCAGGGAGCCAGTGGGATGCAGCCATGAGGAGGCTATGACAGCAGGCTTTTCACCCTGCCTTCACTTGTGGACATTCGGAACAGGTATAAACACTTCAGATGTAGTTGGACAACATGTTGTACGACCTAGTTTGTTTCAAGCATACTGAACCCTTGAAAGAGTAAATAATTACACCAAATATGCTCGGTTTGAACGTGGAATGGTGCAGAATAGCTGATCATTAGCTGACTATCTGACTAAAGGGACTTTTTTATCTGCTTTTTTCATTTTTTAATCCATGCCATCATGTTGTCACATAAGACAGATACTGATACTGGGATTTCTTTACAGCAACTGCAGCAGAGTAAATAGATCAGAAGATGTTTTGCATTTCTCTTTATCCAAGAAAGATATTTATAAGTCTATTCACAGTGCAGCTTTATTTATATGCCAGCACTTCTTAAGACAGACTAGTCACCTGATGTGGCAACCCACTTGTTAGCAGACCTTAAAAAAGTGGATACTTACACTGCATCCCTGGTGTGATAACATCCAATTCCTTAGAGCCACAAACAACCATATATTTGAGGCTACTATAGATGCTATCTAGTGTTATTAGCAGCCTACTCCCTCAGGACCTCAAGACAAAATGAGTGGATATATTAATACGGTTACAAAATACAGTATGTGTCCAGTAATTATTGGCCTGATATATAGGCAGACTTTCTGATTGTGTATTATGTAAAAGACAAAATTTCTAATCATTCTGCCCTGTGAAAGAGTCTTATACAGTTTCTGAGAAAATCCATTTATATGTAATGCTTGGCTGCTGGCTGAAAATAGGCAACCCATTTTGTAGACACTTTCCAGTGTGAATGGGTCAATTGTAATGCATATTAGCATGTGTCAGTGGAGGAGGTTGCGTTCCATAGTTGCAGTTTTCTTTCATGCACAGGCTGAAAACAAAGACCAGCACAAAGGAGTCTGCCCTCATGAACAGGATGTTGTCTGCAGCTCCATATCTCTATGCAAGGAAGGACACATGGGAGTGAAAACGCACACACGACTCTCCCATGTGAGATACTGCCAGTCACTCAATATTACAGGGAGATGAACGCAAACAGAGGCAACGGCTATTCCTCCAGGACATGAGATTTTATTGAGATCACAGGAGAGGTCAAGAGTGATCATCCAAGATTAAAAAATGACTAATATCTTATTTTGAAGGCTATAGTGGCCCTATTAGGAATTATATTTTCTGCCCCTAATATAAAGTGTCACCAGGTTAAAATATGCTGACTATATTTCTTTAATATTCCCATAGGACTTAACAGTGTATCTGGTATTCAAAACTGAGTTTAAGGTGACTTTTTTGCTGTTTTCATTATTTTATGGTTCTCTTATGGATTTTCCTCTGGTCCTCTGGATTTTATAAGCTTCAGTACTTATTTCATGTTTTAGTGAATTAAAGACAATTTCCACAATTGCATTTATTTTTAGTATTAGTTACATTATATGGTATTTAGAAACCATACAGCATCGCTAGCAATCCCTATAATATTTCTGTGGTGTTTCTATTTTGTCTCTAATGGTACTCCTACAGTATTTTGACTTGCAGTAGCATCTCTCTGTGGCTCAGTTATGTCATAGTGATTCTGTTTTATGATATTGTTTAGTTGGATTTTTTATCTACTGTAGGCCTAGAAAAAGTATAGAAATCCCATTAATTATTCCATAATAAGCACTGCACGCCATTCCAAAAATCTTGCAGGATTACATAACTTTATCACTTGTTATTATCGTCGCATGTAAACAGTGGTCATTTTTTACCGTCGACGTTCTCCCTGTCGCTGATGTGCTGCAGGTTGCATCCCGTCTCCTCCCTGCTCAGCTCCGACTCCTGGTGGTACGAGTCAAGCCTGGAGTGGGCATTTCTGCGGAGCTTGGGGCTGGCAGACACGCAGCAAGAGGTCGTGCTCCCCATCTTTCCCCTTTATCGACCCCGGAGGTTGGGGGGGGTGGGGGGTGTTGACAATCCTTTCCGCTGAAACAGTAGCTTGAAACGATGGGTCACCAACTCCACCGAGGCGAGCCGGTCACCATAGATCACCAGAGCGCATAGGGTGCATCCGTATCCCAGCGCCCATGGATCCTGTCAATCGTCGGTGTCCACGGAGAGGCTGTCACAGAGGATGAATATGTCACTTCCACCGGTAGCAGCCGATGTAGGCTATGTAACGGGCCGACCTGCCACCGCTATCCCAGGCATCGTAAAACAGGACGCATCCTGCTCCGGGCAGAGATGAGCGGCGACGTGCGCACAGCGGTGTGTGGAGCGGTGTTGTGGCTGGCTGTCAGGGCGATAGACCGATAGGGAGGGCTGCAAATCCCGAGAAAAGGTTCCGGTTCAAGTGGGTGGTAACAAATGAGAGAGCAGAGAACACAGAGGAGGGGTGTCAGAGCTGATTTTAAAGATGTATTGTTGATAAGGCTGATACAGGCCTACATTGATGTATTATTGTTTTTTAATGCCGATAATATATGGCTATTCGTCCACATTTATCTGGTTAACGGTTTGGCAACACACATTTTTCCCATGTCAATTAACTCAGTAAACTTGTGGCCTACAGTGCATTTCAGTCGAATTTAAATCTGTATTTGGCGACAAACGATGGTGTTTAGGCTACCTGTCTATGTGTGTGTTCATTTTGAAAATTAAATGACATCACAGGGATAGAAATATAATAAACATTTTAAACACTGCGATAGTAAAGGGTACTTCTATCTCCAGAGCCTCTAGGGATAGAAGTTTTAGATTCAGGATTAGGTTATGGTCAGGGTCAGGGTTTTATAGATAATGTATTGAGGACATTTGTCAAAAAGGTGTGATAAAATGTTTCAATAAGTGCCTCAAGAGATGCTGTGGGGGTGAAATAAATTTAATTGGTCGACTTTCAGTGGGCGGGGTCAAAGAAAATATCAAGTTGGTAGAAGACTATAACCCAAAAAATAAACAAATGGCAGCAGCTTGTTTTTTTCATTCATTTATAACTTTGTTGATTTCACGATTTTGGATTTCCATGATTATTTGGCTTACCCACTTGCTCACCTAGACAGCTGTAGTATGGGGGCCCAAAGCCGCCAAACACAAAAACATTTTAGAAAATAGTAAGAGGTTAAAGTTCGGGGGTCAGGTATACACATGAAGCGTCCACACAAAAGATTCCTAGTATGAACTGTATTTGAGTTGAAGCCCAACAAAATCTAATTTCCTGGGCCACGATCCACGCTGAATAATCTGTGCTGAAAACAACACATTGTGAAAAATTGTTTCGAAGAGTTTGATACAGTTAAAATAGTGGCATCTGCTGGCCAATCCACAGTAATGCATTTGTATGGATTTATTAAATGCCAGACCCTGTGATGGAAGAAAGACAAAATACAGTGCAAATGTGATGTCTTGATACTGTGTTCAGTAAAACTTATATTATGAAAACGGGCCACTTTTAAACTGATTCTGTGGCTCTCATTTTAAATATTGTATGATATTGACAAGCAAGTCAAAACCAGTGTGACATGTCCCCAATACATTTGTGATGTGAGCCTTATAATAAAAGTTCTTTTTACCAACATCTGTGCACCTGTAGGATTAAAAAGTTTATCCACCAGGGGGCAGATCAGGGCCAAACCATCCATGGCTAACAGCGTAGCATCTTGTTGGAGAACTTTCAATTTTGCAAAACATATATACAACTAAACATGGTGACACCTGAGAATGTTACTATAGTGTTAATATTAAGGTCACAGCAGAAAAATCAGCAGCTGCAACAAGCTCTATTAGTTTCGGTTCAAAACTTTCCTCCATTGTTGTTGCCATTCGTTCAGAGTCTGCAGCTAACCTTACTGTTCATGTGCCTCCTGTGGACGCATAGTGTTTATTTCTGAGGATGCACACAAGCAGCACTTCAAAGGAGTGCAGGATACGTGGGGTAGCCATTATGCACATGAACATGCAAATGCACACTTATGGTAAAGTATATCAGCACTCTAAAGTGGTTCAGTGTGCTTCAAACAAACGAGGTTGTATGACATAGGTCAACATACGACGTGTCATCTTATCACGTCTAAAGGCAAAAGAGTGGCAATGTGTAGAAGTAGCTGTGTAACGAATGAAAAAGAGAGCTTGAGAGAAAAGTTCAAACCCTGCCTTAGTTTTACACCAGGCACACCTGGCCAAGCAAAAGAAGGTGTGATTGTCAAGTTGTATGTTGTTGGACGCAGCCCCCCGATTCTGCCAGTGGAAAGGGTGCTTGATTTGAAGCATAGTGAGGCCTTATTCATGGTGGTCATGAGATTTCTGGCATGTTGAAGTGAGACATCAATACATCTTTTAGCAATACTTCTGCTTTGAAAGTAGTCTGCTAGAGGTGTTAGTGGAATGGTTATACTGCGCATGAAAAACAACTAAAACTGCTGCTACTGAGATAACAAATTCAACAGTTTTTTGTCAGTATGAACAAAACAGCTGATTGAACATAATGTCTGGAGATGACCATATTTTCATACAGTCAGTGAGAGTAAATCAGTTTTTTATGAGAGCTGAACATTCAGTACAAGTTCTCTAAGGCAGTAAGGAAAATTAAAACAACTATACATTCAAGTTATTGTTTCTTTACGGAATTTGAGCCTACTGTTGCAGTAGTGTGTGTTGAACAGCAGAGGTCCTCGTTGACTGCCACAGTGAAGCACTGCTTATGTTGTCAAGGTAGTAGGCTTCATGTCACTGCTTGTAGGCGGTTTGTCTCGAGGTGGAAATTTCCACTCCAGCCACACTGGACCAAAGGCCATGAAGATGTTTGAAAAGCAACAAAATGAAATATTAAAGAGCCTCCCACACTGCTACTTTTCAGCTCTGGTTTGTTTTTAGCATAAGCAGAGGGGAAAGATAGTCGATGCGGTGGATTTAGAGGTTGAATAAATACTTTTTAAATTGAAATTGTGCAGTTTTGAACAGCGATTGACTTGATACTGACTAATCCATTTCAGATTTGCTTAAACAAAATAAATGTCAATGATCCCAGTAAAGTTAAAAGATCCTAGTTAACTACCTGACTCATACAAGTTGAACAGTGCACAAAATATTTAATCAAACCATTTCAAATGTGAGCTGAAACTAGGAATTTATGTAACATTTTGAGAGAACCATAATGTTGAAGAGAGAGAAGAGTGTTGGAGAGCAACGAGGTTTTCTGTTCATAAACAGCAGTTTCAAGGTTTCCCTCAACAGAGGCATTTTTCTCCCTTTCGACAACCTATTCACCACTGTGTATGTATGTGTGTGTCTGTGTGTGTCTGTGTATGTGTGGGTGGGTGTGTGTGAATGTATAAAAATGAGAAAGCAAGTTTTTTGTGTTTATGCAGTGTGTGTCTGTAAGAGATAAAGAGAGAAGCCGTGTGTTGTCATTCTGAGAAAACTAGTTTGCATGCACAGTGTGTGTGTGTGTGTGTGTGTGTGTGTGTGTGTGTCTGAGACAGCATGATAAGTTTTACTTATGTGCACGTATGAGAGGCAGAAACACATGATGCAAAATGACCAATCCCACTCTATTAAAGAAACACATAGAATTATCTCCACTTTTATCACGATCAACTCCTTCGAGGTCAATGCTATATCGCCAGTGGTTGCTATGGAAACTACTCATTTTCATGTGCATTCCCTTTTAAAAAGTAATTTAATTTGACTGGCTCCTGAAATCTTAGTTGGCTTAAAAACATCCTTCCAACTGAGTTATTTTAACTTTCTTTCAATTCAGCTTGTTCCATTGTTTTTAGTTATTTGTATCAAGAAAACCTGCAAAATGTGACTTGAACTGATGTTTTGGGTGCTTATAAACACATCATAGGGACTTGTAACAGGGGCACTATCAGTCTGCCTTGTCAGCATGACATTTCTTATCCCATTTAGTGAGATATGAATCAAGCAAAGACATTTATCACGTAGCAAAGGGAGCTAACTGTTGTTGGCAGGGTACCAAAATAAAACCCCAAAGTTTGTGTCACTTTTTACCTTGGACATGACACAATCTGTCACCATCAGGAACCAGAGGAAATGTAAACAACACTCCTGATAAACAAGTTACAGACAAACCACCCCTCCCATCACCTTGAGCTACAACGGCTCATACATGAACACCAACAAAAAACAAAGCAGCTCATAGCTCATCAACTGTCCCTCATCACTGACACTTCATGTAGATACAGAGGGCACTGTGAGATATTTTGGTATGGAAGCCAGGAACATGATCAGGTGGCCCTTTAATCACTGCATTTGTGGTATCAATCAGTAACAATATCACATCACCACACATTGAGGGGGAGAAGTTGAGACTGTACCAAAAATAGCTAACAGCTCTCACTCATTCTTCTTTACTGCCAATAACCTGAATATAAAATAGTACTTAAACTCGTGCATTATTTATTTTTTACCATACTTCCATATTTCACACTTTTAACTTAAGCATTAACAGGCATTAACAGGGTGTATAGGAATACAGGGTGGGCACTTAAATTACAGTGAGCTCCATTGTGGGAGTATGGCAAAGAAGTTACAAAATACACTTCAACAGGCTTCCAGAGGACTCAGTTGAAATTGTCAAACATACTGCACTGCTTCCTCAGGCAACACATGGCTGCACAGCTAAATAGGAACGGCTAAAGGTATACAGTAACAACACTGTATACTTTAGTCTTGACATTAGTTGTGTGTATACTGTGTATGTTGGGGCTGTGGCCTTATTTCTATGAGGGTATTCACCATTTTGTTTCCCAAAAGCTTTGATATAAGAGGCACTGAGGGAGAGAGTGATGGAATGAATAAAGTGACAACAAAGTGAAATAAGAAGTCAAATATCTACATACTACATACTATGTTCCTGTATATACTGTTGCAATAATGTTATGGCAATATATAATAATATAATATCGTGACTGATTATATCTAGGTTGTATGTCTTACCCTAAATCACTTAGTGAGGTTTCAATATAGGAGAACATTCTATCCTATCAAAATAAAATGGTTGATTTATTCAAAAGAAGAGTGAAAAAGACAAATAATGTAAACTGAACCGTCCAACATTTTGTCCTCTTTTTTCATTTTCATTGCCTTTGATAGGAAACACTGAAGTTATTTGAGTTACAGTATTTAAGTACCTCTCGCTACCAAACAGAGGAAGCACTGTGCAAACGTGTTTTGTGCCCCTTTTAACTGCACCTACATGAAAAGCTGCCTTGAATCCTGAAGAGGAGTGAGTACTGGGTGAGCAATAAGCCACAATCCGTGTCACATTTTAATATTTTATTAGATAAACAAAAACAGTTTTGGTTTTGCAATTCAAACAAGGAAGTACACTAAGAGGAGAAAACCTGGTAAAAGATGCTGCCATTTGAAACGGCAGAGAAATTCATCTCAGCTGATATCAAAGAAAACCTGAATTTTATTATCACCTGCCTTTTTTTGTAGAATTGAAAAGGATACAGACCGTGACGGGTCATTGGGTTGGTACACAACGAGACTGCCACAGGATGAATCATAATGTTGTCACTGAGCTAAACAGTAGTTAAATACCTACCTGATACTTAAAGAGCTTTGGCAGCCTTAAGAGGTGGCCTGTTATATTAAGGAGTGCTCTTTCTACCATTTTCTCCTAACAATAAAACATATTCGGCGGAACAAACTCAACAACTACATATACAGAAATAGAAAAAAAGCAAGCAGCTTTCAAAATCACCAGAAACATTAACACATGATATATTATCAATTAATTAAAATAAAATGTCTTTACATTAAAAAATAAAAATAAAAGAGAAAAGAAATTGGCATCACCCTTTAAACAGAGCATTTTAATATCTAGCCATAATCAGATACAATTTTATACCACAATGGATATCCATCATTTGAAAAACAAAACTGACGCTTGCATGACAGTAAAGCACAGCAGTTATTCGTTGAGCTATGAGTCTTCTTCAGATGTTGGTTTACAAAATGTAGGTTTTTCAGGATAGAGTAAACAATTACATTTTTAACATGTTAGGTTCATAGGTGACATTTGCTTTGTAGAATATACAAACTGGTGGAGTGTATTTCTTCAAATAAATGTAATAAAATATAAATTCTGATAATATCCACACTGACACTTTGGTACTTTCTGTGCTTCGACTAAAGAGCAGCTGTGCTCTGTCATTTCATTTCAAATACGACAATCAACTTACTTTAGTGATGAAAAAGAAATACTCTTTTGGACTCGGATAATGCCCCTCTACGTTGGCTTGAAATCTGTTTTGAAGCTTTGTGCATAAACTGCCAAACTTAAGACGACTTTCATCTTGAATTCTTCTAGTTCACTCGTGTCTCTTGAAAAACCTTCTAGACCAAATCAAGAACTTCTACACAAACTGAAAACAAGTTGATGAAATCCAGGAAATCACTTCACTGACAAAATGCTTGAAGATATTTCTCCCTAATTGTGTTTTCACATAAAGGAATGCATGAAACGACCAAGACCGGCAGCGTAAATGACACAGATGACATTATCAGGTAAACACGGTTGAGTTGCCTTGTTGCAGCTGGTGGTGGATCTGCGTAGCTTCGTGTGCACCTCGTCCGACCTCAGAGAAACTTGCTGGTAGCGAGACCTGGCTGACCCGCCGTAATCTCTGTACTTGAGCGGAACATTTTCAGGAAGCACCTGTATTTCCTCTTCCTGTTCCTCTCCTTCAGCTGGCTCTCACTGGCTGGCTTCGCCCGTGCACAAAAGCAACAGCAAGCATAGTGTGTACGACACTTGAGTCTTCACATGCAAAGAGCACAAGATAAGAACAAGAGCGAAACTGGCAAGCTCAAGCTGTTTCAAATTCCCCGGGACACTTCTGAATTCAGCGTAAACCAGGCCTGAGTGAGCAGAGAAACAAAGACGGTCAAAGCAGTTTTTGTTCCAGAGTTTTTTCTTTTTTTTGTGTTTTGCTGTAGCAGTTTGTAAACGGCACTGTCTTCAGCCCGTGGCCACAAAACGGCCGCCACTACTCGGCTTTGTGGCAGTAAATGTCCTTTAGTGCTTTCAGCTCTTCAATCAGGGTCTTGTTTTGGTTTTCTAACACAGCCACGCGGTTTTCCAGACATTTGACGTACTCTTTCTTTTTCCTGCGGCACTCACGAGCTGCCTCCCTGGAGAGAAAAGAGGAGGGAAAAATGTGTTTGAGTCGCTTGATGAAAATATAATTTAGGCTCCAGACAAAATGCAAGCCATGCACAATCCAAGAGAGCATTTGTTTTTAAGACCACAAGCTCAGGTTTCATTAGTAAACTGCTTCCACATTTATGTCCATCTTTTCCCAGACAACCATTCATTTACCTGCTGCAGCATTTCCCTATCAATCATGAACAATGAAGGGGCACAGAAACATTTGCACATCTATAAAAGCACTACGCTGCAGCTTTGACCTTTGCACTACTTGTGACTTGTCGCTTTGGCAACCAAAATGGTGTCAACCATTGGTGTCAACCTCCAGACTGTCTGTCAAAGTTTCCAATTCCCCGGTTGAGTCTTTTCATTTCAGTGCATGAATTCGGAAATCATTTACAAACATGGCTGTAAACGATAACTTGTTGTTTTATAGTGTCTTTTAACCCTATTTAGCAGTAGCGCAACCAATTTTCATCCCAACATGAGATTCTGCATTCAACATTTGGAGAAATATGCTCATAGAGAGTGACCTAGGCATTTGCCTTACATAGCTGTCTCAGTGACTGCATTTTGAATTATTGTGCAATGAACATAAGCTTATCTTCTCTCCAGAAAATCCACTTTCTCTATGATCCCTTCAGGGTTATTTTCTCTACATCTTGTTTAAGAACGTATATGGCCAGTATAGGCAGATATCCAAAAACCTAAAGCTCCATCACCAGCTCTTGCTACTGGCACCAGCTGAGCTCCTACCTGTTTTTCATCAGTCGGACCTCCCTTTTGCGGGTGATCTCTTCAGAGTGCTGGGACGAGGGGCTCTGCATGGTGCCCGGGGATGCAGCCATCACGATGCTCTGAGCCAGGCCCGAATTGGGCGAACGCAGCTGGTAGGCAGGTATGTCTCCTGTGGCAGCTAAGGGGGAAGACGGACGAAAGCATGAACTTTTTGTTGCCCTTATTTCTCTCTTATAATAAAAATGTGATCCATGAAAGGAAACAATGACCTTTTCTTTCTATTCAACCACACAGTCTGTTTCTTCACATTTTCCCCTTAAAAACACAGTAAACATACAAGTATTTCGCCAGCCAAGAGTGCTTATCCGCTCTCCTTCCTGCCTTAAAAGATTCATTTCCTCTGACCATGACTGTCCTTGAGAACAGGTATTTGTTCTTAAATGACCTGAAAACTGACTTTTTGTCGTTTTGTTCCATTTGTGTCTGTCAGTGGTTATTATTATGCAGGTGCACAACACAAAGGCGCAGAGTGAACTGACAAAAGTTGTTGATTATTTTGTACCTTATCCAGCTTGTTATCAGGACAGCAATTAAGAGCTTTGTAATTTAGTGTGTGTGAGATGTACACTCATCTGTGAATTATCATAACTTCTTCTTTTACTTGGTGGATTACCAAGCAAGAAGCAAAACCCCCTTCCATAATCTTAAAGCCTTAAAGACATCACTTTAAGGCACTGCAGTTCCTCTAATGGCCACTAGTGGTTGGCTCAAACACAAAATAAAACAAACAAAAACCCAGAGAAGTCAATTCTTTCCCACATGTTAAGATCTGTACGCAGCAGAGCAGGTGTCAGGAGAATTTTTTTTTTTTTTGCTTGTGTGCACTAATTAGTGATTTCTGCTCTTGAATTACTTAATCTGTGCACACAAATTAGTAATTTATGCTCTAGGATTAGTGTCAAGTGGCTGTAACAGTAGGAATTGAAGTTACTGTTTTTTTGTGTCTACTCTGGTCAGTTAGGGAGGAGCTCCAGCGTTAGCGTCAGTAGCAGCTGTGTTGTGGAACTGATGTGTTTCCAAATACTGTTGGCTGCTATCAATTAGGTGTACATACAGTATATAACTGTGTAGCCTAATGCAGTACAAAATAAACAGTTTGTTATCAGACCATGCTTACTGCATTTTCATTATGAATTTGGATGGCGATACATGGAAATAACTTGCTAAGCAACATTGTGCTGTCTTTGACATCCCGTAAACATATGGTAAAATGAAACAACACTGGTTAACATTATGTTCTGTTAATTCATGCGCGTATATTATTAACTCAATGTTTTGTGTGCACAATTGTCCCTCCCGAGACTTGCCACAGGTCTCAACAGGTGATTTCAGTCGTGTGTTTGTGAGGTGATGTTGTGAACCACTGTGTGCTACTGATAACCGGTAGTTTATTGTGTTTGTCAGTAAAAGTGATACTGATTCTGGAAAAAGCAGCAAAAAGCAGTTTACTGGATGTGGTGTGTGTGTGTGTGTGTGTGTGTGTGTGTGTGTGTGTGTGCTGTTTGAGTTGAGTCATCATTTAGATGACTCAACTGTTAACTGCTCTGCCTGCTGTCTCTCGCCATTTCAGTTTCTCTTTTTTCACTTTGTTCCTGAGAAGTTTCTATCTTCTCCCCCTCTCACATGTCCACACACACACACACACACACACACACACACACACACACACAGCGCGTCTCTCTCTCTTTCTCTCTCATTGTGATAACAGAGTGACTCGGGCTGTGCTGACGTCAGTGTGTGCGTCTCACTCGCCGGTTTTGCATTCTCTCTTCCCTGCCTGCCCTCTGTTCCAGGAAACTGGAGTGACGTCAAACCGACGACTATCTTACCCCCCCCACCCCCCACCACCACCACCAGCACCACCAGCACCACCCCACCCCCTCACTGCCACCCACCCCTTTACTTCTTACCCCCCCCCCTCCCTGCCTTTCTGCCTGACAACCAGAGTGGTTCAGAGAGCAGACTTTGTGTATATGTGTGTGTTGTGTGTGTGTGTGTGTGTGTGTGTGTGTGTGTGTGTGTGTAACAGCGTGTTACAGACCAACAGGAACAGAGTATAGCAAACTAACCAAACGCTTAATGACCTGTTAGGGCTGTTTTCTCCTTTTTTCTTTTTTTTATAACACAACTCTGAACTGTCACAGTGCTGTGTTGAAATGGGAAGGACAGCTGTCCAATCGGTGGCACGTTTCCTCCTCAATTTCACAATACATGAAGTAAAATTAACTAAAAAGTCATTCAAATTACATAGATATTTCTCTTACAGTTGGATAAATAAAAGATTTGCTATTGCAGTTGGAAAAATTACCTCCAAACACCACAACAAACATATGCTTTTCACTCTGCTTATCTGGAGGATACTGAACTTTAGAAATACTTTAAAATTGTTATTGGAAAACATAGTTGACAATGCAATACATGCATAAATATCACACTAAAAGGCAGCAAGAGTAAAAGATGCAGACTTCACATAACACGTAAAAAAAAAATATGTATGAGAGAAACTCTACCTGACTCAGTCTCATCCCCAGTCACAGCCATCTCTTGGTTCCAATAATCCAGCACCACGGCAGCAAAGCACCTCAGCACTAAAGCAAAAAAACTCCTCTACTCTTATTCCTTGTTGCTTTGCTAGAAGCTCTCGTTCTCCTTCTGCCTTTTCCCTCTCAGCTCTCTCTGAATCAGAGTGGTCACTCGTCAACTTTGCAGCCCGATTACAATTACAGGCATTGACATCACAATGACATCACTCCTGCCCGCTGAAGTCAGTAAAACACCCTGGCTTAGAGTTCCTCCCACCCTCCCCCTCCCCTCCCTCCCCCCCGCGGATCAGACACTGAAGTAGAGAAACACAATGTGAGCTGGGCATGCAGGGAGGGAGGGAGGGGGGTTGTATTTTTAGCCCTAGTGACGCAACTAGAGAGACGCTCAACAAACAAGAGGATATTGTGTCCCAAGTGGCTGCCGTGCAAACTGTTGAGCACCCTGATTGGAGTTATTTTGTGTGTGTGTGTGTGTGTGTGTGTGTGTGTGTGTTTGCGTTTTAAAAGGTGGGAGGAGGGATGACAGAGAGAATCAAGATAATTGAGGTTTTACATTATTAGTTTAAAGTAACCACAACATGTCCACTGCTCATGTTGCTGACTTCTACAGCATAACAGGTCTTTAACAAAGAGCATATTTTCAGGGAAAATCCTCACAGCTACACAGGAACTGGTGCTTTTTACACTTCTGTTTACAGCTGTAGTGTAGTTTCTTTGGAATAAGTAGGCAAATAACTGGGTAGTTTAGTAGGGAGGGTGAGACCTGCCATAGCTGGAAAAAAATGAATGCTACCTACATAAACTCTAACATAAGAGCTAATTTGGTAAAAGTCATTAGCACCTTTGATTACAATGCAAAACCGCCACAGCTATAATGCTCAACTTGAAAAGTGCTGCCAAAAAATGTACATGCTACAAATAACCTCTAGATGAAAAAGGACTTAAATTATAAGTCATCACTGAGTCAAATTCAAATCTAATGAAAGTACAAGAAATATTAGAAGCCTTGAAGAATAGATCAAAGAGTTATTTCACTGAAACAAAGAAAGTTTCACAGAACATGGTTTCTGAGGTTTTGACGGCAATTGTTATCTTAAAAATTAAATGTCAGTGCTTCGAATGTCACAGATCTAAAGCATGAAAACAATGGTCTTTACTGAGGCCTTTCGGGAGTTTTTGAGTGTATGGCTTGACTGTCTCTAACTATATGAACAGATGCTGTACTGAACTGTTTTTGACTGAACTTCTCGATCAATCACTGATACATGTGTTTGTTTAGATGTTAGCTTGTTGGCAATTTTGACCACAGAATTTGCATGCATTTTTTGCATGGCAAACACTGGCAAAAATTAAACAGTATGGCCATAAAACTTCTTTTTAATATTGTTTTGTTAAAATAATTAACTTCATCACAAAAAGTAGAATCCACACACTGCTCTCTCAGATCTTCTTCAGGCACAAACAGCACTAAAAACCATCACATTATATATACATGTCTCAAAATGTCCTGTTCAGTCCAGCACCTGTTGAACAGTTTTCTGGATGTGCGTACTTTTTTATTTCCCTCTTAAGATAACTGGCTATCAATAAAACCAAAATTCCAAGTTTAAAGTTGGGTTTTTACTATATTCACTTTAGACTGAAGCAATTGCTATCAGCGGTCTTCCACTGCATTACATACTTGTCCATGTTTTAATGCATTATTCCTGCCTTCCAAGCAACCAGTACTTTTCATGCATTTTTGTTACCATGCAAAAGGAAAGAAAGACAAGAAAATGTGCAGAAACTTGCTTGAGTAATGTAGTCACAGTGTACATGCTTGTATGTACATATGCACTGATTGTGATTTGGCATTTTTAATAATGCTACTGGAAACTCCAATATCCAGGACCTCCATTCACAAGCTGTTTTGATGGAAACTCAGACCCGTAAGAGAAAAAAGCAAACAGAGAAAAAGATGATGTGGATTTGGCTGCTTCTCCTTAACCAACTTGGAAAGTTGAAACCATAACTCAGCAGTGTAATGTATCTAATTATCTTTGGTGTTGGCATAGTACTGTGTTCATAATGTAAACAGATGCCGAGCACATACTGCTTCTTTAAAATTGCTCTTACTGTAATTAAAGCTTTACTGCCCAGTCTTTCTGGTCTCTCAGGTGGACCAACTTGCATTCTGCTCAAACGTTTCCTTGCTCCCACCCATTTCTGAGATCTGCCAGTTAAAGGATGGGTGTATACAACATGAGAGCAAAGTGCAAGAGCAGACAAGCCCGTTTGCAAATGATCACTACATATGAGAAAAGAAGGAGAGGACTCTTTTTTTTTATTAAGTGAAGCAATCTGACATTCACTTTCACATTCAAATGGCAGAGTAAGGAATTTATTTGGAGCCAGAAATGCTTTGCTGTTTGATCTACAGTATCTGGATCTACTGAAGGATCCAGTGACTATTCCCCGTGGACACAGCTACAGTATGAGCTGTATTAAAAGCCTCTGGGATGAAGAGGATGAGAAGAAAATCCACAGCTGCCCTCAGTGTGGGCAGACCTTCACACCGAGGCCTGTCCTGGTGAAGAACACCACATTTGCTGATTTAGTAGACTACTAGATGTGACAGTGGCTGTGTCAGAGTTAAGAGATGAACTTCATGGGATTCTTAATGAGGGATGGCCAAAGATCTCGTGGACAGTGACTGAAGTGGATGTTTTATTGATACCTCCACAGCCCAAGACCAGAGTTGAATTTTTACAGTATTCATGTCAAATCCCACTGGATCCAAACACAGTATACACACATTTGTTGTTATCTGATGGGGACAGAAAGGCAACACTGGTGAAAAAACCTCAAAACTTTATCAGTGGCACCCAGTCAGATGGTCCTGAGCCACGAGGGTCTGACTGGACGTTTTTATTGGGAGGTGGAGAGAAGTGGGGTGGAAGTTTTAACAGCAGTTGCATAGGTTATTAGCAGAACAGGGGAGACTGTCCTCCCCAAAAATATGGCTGTATAGGTCGTCTGTGCAAGCAGCTTATTACGAACCATATTTACGCTTATTGTTAGGCGGAGGAGCCTGAGAGGACCTGGAAATGACCATGTTCTTTTACCACACCATTCCAAATTTTCTAGACATGTACACATTCAATTTCACCAAAATCAGTTGAACCCTACCTTTGATGAGCACCTGTCCTCCCTGAATGTAGAACTGCTGTGGAGAGTCTTCGGGTTGAGCGGCACACTGCAAGAATGTGGCTCCAGTCTGCGGGGTGGGAGACCTGGCCACCGTCAGTGTCTGGGCCCCCTGGAGGGCTTCAGCTCCAGGGCTGGTCAACTGGATTACTCTCCCCTGAGTGATCGCAACTGCGTGGGGTCAAAGTTCAGAGTTTTGTTATGTCAGGGATCTAGGGTTTAGAAAGCAAAAGTTTCATTCATGTTTCTCATAGAAAATGTGAGGTGACTGATGGATGGAGCACTTCGTAAGTTCGTTTGAGTCTTTGGTAAAAAAACAATGAGACACTGTGTTGAAAATAAATCTAGTATACTTATAAAACGTCAACAGTATAAGAGTGTGTATATAAAAACTTAATGAGAGAAGTCAACCACAACTCCCAAGGAGCATTAGAGCAAGACATATATTTAAATCAGCAGGCTTAAAAGCAGCAGCTAGGATGCTGTTTTTTTGTTCCTGATTGACACGACAAAGCGTTTTGAATATGCTACAGCCTGGATTTGTGCTTCTGGTTGTTCTCCATGGTCTCCATAGCAACAGCACTTTTGCATTTTAAGCCATTCACCAGACTTAAAAAAGTTGAATATATACAATATTGTTAGGTTATCCGGGAGTCTCCAGTGTTGCTCTATTGAACATTGAACATGAAAAAATGTAAATTTACAGGAGGGAAAAATATTTCTCTTCTTCTGCTCTATACAGGAAATGAAATATTTACATGGACTCAATGAACTGATGTTGTAAAAAATATAACACCCTACATTTTAGAACAGTAGACTGAGAAGGTGGATAAGCTACAAAGTTATGGTTGTGCTGGAAAATGGACTCAAGTAAAGAATATAAACGAGTAAATGTTGGATTATGTTGAAGTTTGCAGCTGTCATTGTATTTATGTAAATATCAATCTACACATTTGTGAATATTTTTCTGTGACTTCAAATTCAGCTCACGTGTGTGTGAATATTTAATACATGTGAAAATGTAACCATATGAGTTCAGATTTTTGTTCTCACATCAAGTCTACAAGCTCTCACATTTTGCAACACATTTACCTTCATAGTATTGTCCTGAGGTGGTCTGGTAGATGGAGGCTGATGGTGAGGCCGCACTGGAGACCGGCTCCTCCTCCTCCGTCTTCTCTTCATCGATTTTAGGAACTGCCGGCGAATCTGACGAAAGCTCATTGAGTATTTTTCTATGGGGAGGATAGAATTCCATACAGTGATTCCACACAGAGAGTTCAACATTATCAGACTTTACACTTTACACACCATATGCGGTTTATCGTGCTCTTGTTTACTGTTAACGTCTTTTTACCGATAAGATGGACGCCTGGAGAGAAGCTCCCGTCTTTTCTGGGTGTCTGTGATGGACTCGTCATCCTCCAGATCTGCTACAGTGGCAATCTGTAGATAACAAACAGTATTTAAAAGTGGTGAGGAATCAGCAATATT
Source organism: Macquaria ambigua (assembly GCA_008360985.2). NCBI lineage: Eukaryota > Metazoa > Chordata > Actinopteri > Centrarchiformes > Percichthyidae > Macquaria > Macquaria ambigua. Next base: position 103,429 of record VMKM01001379.1, read on the forward strand.
GTTGTTTTTATGTATGTATGTATGTTATTACTGAGGGGGTGTTGCTTTCTGTACACAGACTTTTGTAAGTATGACGTCAAAGAGGGAATCTGAGCAGCATTTTATTTTGAGCCTCAATCTCTGCAACCCATCACAAGTCTCAACAGAGTTCTATATACTGTGTAATTATGTGTGAATGTGTGAGTTAACACCCTCCCTTTCTCCAGGCATAATTTCATTGTAGCTTGAACAAACGGGTTTACATTTTGTCACCCAAACCATACTGCTGGAGTGATAACAAACATAAATCTGACCTGGCTTTGTGTCATCAATCAGAACGCTTTTATGACTCACACTGGTGCGTAATGGCTGTGTGTTACAAGCACAAAGGCTGCTTTGGCTCTGTGCCCAACAAAGGACAAGTCTGATGAATGCCAGGTTAAACAGAGGTGTGTCCATGTCCATGTATTGATAATTATGGGAGAGGAAGTTAGGCCTATGCCTTTTAGGTTTATGCTTTCAAAGCAGAGGTTTATAAAAGTAGCACAATGATGGCATTTGTCATATTTCTGCTGCTGTGCACACAGTTTTTAGTCATGAATCTACATAGTGTGTCAACTATCTAGAAGGAAATAACTTTTAATAAACTGGCTCAATCAGAATTGTGCTTTTGGAATCAGTGACACACAATATTTATTTCTATGACAATGTCATTATTACTGTGAAAGTTCAACCAGTAAAGTCCAACTTGCTATTGATGAAACTCGCTGACAGTACTGAGTACTTTGAAATCAGTTAACAAAACCAATTTGTGGTTAACAACTGCTGTTTCACTGTGCCGTTCACAGATTTGATCTCTTTCCTGACCAATTTCCCCGTAAAGATAATTTTCATGAAATTACAAAGTAACCTGTGCTCTGCAAATCAAGCTGCACATGTGAAAACATCTGCTGCAAGATGTCAACTGATAACATTTGAAGGGAGTATTATTTCATTTCCCATCCACAAACTGTTTTGTTCAAGTGCTGAAAATACGTGAAACAATCCCTTTATGACTTTTGGCCAGCGTCACACAGCTTCACCCCACAGGTCAGTGTTGTCTGATGTGTCTACAGTTTGTGGAGCTGTCCTCCTGCCCAGACACAACAACAACATCTCCTGAATGTGAAGGTTAGACTGATGAGCTTAAACCTCAGCTCCTGCTGCTCACATCAATCCTATTAACAGATGCACTGCATTAGAGCACAAGCCCTCCAGAGTACCTCCTACACATGGCAGCTAAATCCTCATTCACTAACACACTTACTCTGGCATCACAACCTGTAAATTACTCTGCAACACATACTGTGGACAGTTTTTCCTGTTCTATTTTTGTTTCCAACAAACCTTTTTATATTAATACCAGGGATATAGACTTGGACTTAGATTTAAGTCACCAAAATGAGGACTCAACATTTCATGTGTACTTTTGCTTGAGACTTGCTCTGCCAGACTTGAGACTTAACTTGGATCAGTCTTGAATTACTTGAGTTGTCTAGAATTACTTGAGACTTCCTCTGACAGACTAGAGACTTGACTTGAGACTTGATTTCAATTACTTGAGACTTGACTTGAGACTTGCTCTGACAGACTTGAGACTTAACTTAGATCTGTCTTAAATGACTTGAGACTTGACTTGAGACTTGCTCTGACAGACTTGAGACTTAACTTAGATCTGTCTTAAATGACTTGAGACTTGACTTGAGACTTGCCCCAGCACAATAAAGACTTGACTTTGACTTATCTTGAATGACTTGACACTTGACTTGAGACTTGTTCTGACATACTAGAGACTTGACTTGGACTTGATTTCAGTTACTTGAGACTTGCTCTGGCAAGTTTGACTTGAATTGACTTGAAAGATTTGAGACTTGACCTGGACTTGTCTTCAGTGACTTGAGACTTGTTCTGACAGATTGGGGACATGGCATTGACTTGACTTGAGTGACTTGAGACTTGACTTAAAACTTGCTCTGACATAATTGAGACTTGATTTTGATGAATGACATGAGAATTGACTTGGACACCAAATTTCTTAAAAATAGATCTTGCTGATACTGATTTTATTTACACAGCCTGTAGTCGAAATGTGGTGCTAATATTCAGTATCTACAGACCAACCAGTTCTCAGTTTTAGAAAAAGATGTTAAAGCTACGAGTACAACTCGTGGCAGAGGCCATCGCATGCTCTCACCTGGACAGTCTGGGCTTGTGGCGACTGTATGACAGAGGTCTGAGGGGCCTTGATGACCCTTTGGACCTGCACCGTTTGATCGTCAGACAGCTGCACATCAGTCACACCAGGAGAATCTGCTGACACCTGTGGGCACAAATCAAGACATCCACACCAAAAACCACAGATGTAAAAAAAAAAGACTTGTAAGTAATTAAGTAATAACACTGTGTGTGTGTGTACCTGAGGAGGGGCTGCAGGAGATGGACTGGCTTCACTGTGGTTCTCCTCTCCATCTGTCATTGAGTCGTTTAAACTGCTGTCCAGCTGAGGCGAGACTGAGGTATCCATAGTCAGTCACCTAGACAGACAGACAAGCATATTTAAAACTACTACTACAGAGGCTGACATAGGCCTTCCTTATAATTTCTTCTCCAGTACCATTATCAGACATCACAAACAAATGATTGTGTTTTCCTGTGATACTAAACTTTCTTTTCCCAGAACTAGTTAGACACAGTATTTGCCTTCTGTTAAACAGGATATTGCCTCATGGATCTCACCCACCTCTGATTAGGAGGATTTTCCAGACCATAGCTACATGATAACACTTTTAATGCCTGCAATTAACCTGGATGTTCTTTGTTTTCTGAGCTATTTAACACCTATTTAAGTATTTATTGATGTCTGTTTTAATGGAGAGTTTGATTGAAGGTTTAAATGCTGTTTCCAACAGGCCAAGAATGAAACTCTGGTGGAACACGCATTTAACCTTGTAAACTGAAAAGTTAAAGGTAAATGAAAAACTTTCCATTAAAATATCTTTTTAGATTGACACTGTTTATGCCAGTCAAAACAGACAAACACAATGAACACCATTTGAATTCAGTATCCTTTTACTTGTACTGTAGACTCCATGTTTTGATTTATCTGCCGGTTTTCTTGTGAGTCTAAATCATCTGTCTGAAGGGCTCTGTTGGCAGTGACTGTTTATCCAGCTTATGACAAATTTGCATTGCATAACATCCATTTCTCATGCTCATTCAGTGTGGAAGCCACTGGGTGGAGCTGGCAGACTGAACTCCAGGCGCATTTTCACACTCCAGGACACTCCAAGACCTTTCCAAACTCAAATATCCTTTAATTAGATTCTTCATTCTTTTTAGCAAAGAAAATGCACAAAATAACAACAGAGAAAAGCTGTAAAGATCTGGATTGGAGTAGGTAAAAAAATGTTTTTAATATACACATCTTCAGATATCGTTGAGTTTGAAGGCTGAGGATGACAAAAATCTGACTGATGTCAACAGCCAGCGTCACAGTCACCAGCCAGAAAGCAGATTGTAGGTCAAATATTTCAAACATTTTCACATCAGGGATCCTCATGTACAACCACAGGTCCACTGTTTGATAAAGGTTTGTTCAAAGCAATATCTCAAGTTAATGTTGTCTACTATCTGCTACTGAAAGAGTTAAACATCTGATCAGAAAGTGTTCTCGCAATGCAAATAAGAAATCAAACAGATGAAAATTAAATTAAAGCATGATTCAAGACCTGTAGGCCTTGGAAACCCCCAGGTCCCAGTTTTTTTTTTCCCAGAAGAATTTCTGCAAAGTTGTCAAAGCAGAAGACAATATACACTTATTTTCAACTTCTCTAAATGTAAAACCCCAACTTGTAAACACAATTTCCACTTCTTTTTTTTAAGTCTTTCAAGTTACATAAAGTACTATTGCACTTTCAATTATCAAGTTCAACACATTACTGAAAGAATTTCACGAAGGAAAATATGACTTCCTTTTTTTTAATACAAAGTGAAAATGAAGCTGCACTTCAACTTCCCCAATATGTTTCATTTTTACAATTTTATTATGAACGGTATATCATTTTAATAACACAGTTTAGATATAAAGAAAATATATACCTAAGAGGATTTTGGCACTGATATTTTTCATGTATGTGACATTTGTTGGTATATTTTATTTTGAAGAGACGCCTTTTCGCTCAGCCTCCTATATCCATCTAACTCCGTCACACTTGACGCAGCCGTGAAAGGAACTGCTGCCAGCAAAGCCCGAAACTGAGCAAATTTTGTTTGACTCCATGTTGATCGGCTAATTCATCAGCCTGGTCGCAAAGCAAACTTTTAATGAAAGACGTGTTTGCACATTGTCCTTCGACTCTTCCCGCCGGGTGCTCGGCTAAAATGTGACAGCTTTGCAGTGACTTACCGAAGTTTTACGTAGTCTGACTCGTCACTAATTACAGTAAGGGTGGACGGCCTGTGCCTTTCGCTCACGTAGTTTCACGTCAGCGCTGATGATGCTGTGCCGAAAATGTCGACCGACGAGTCAGTTTAACGCCGAAGAGTGTCTAGGTGGAGCGAGAGGATTCACTCCTTCCTACTTCCGTGTTCGCTACAAGGAAACCAGTTAAGTTCGCTCTGCACGGAGTGAACGACCAGTGGCCAAAATCTTATTCTGAGCATTTTAAATGGGCGATATGTAAGAAGTCTACTGCTCCATAACACAACAGATTGCAGTATATGTTTTTTTATTTATTTAAATAGACCCTTTTCACAGTAGGAAAAGCACAGGTGTGTAATAACATTAACAATTGCTCCATTCAGGGGCATAAACATAGACAGTGCAGGCAGTGGGGTTGCGCTGGGGCCCCTGGGGTAGGGGGGCCCACAGAGAGAGAACGGGTTGTGAGTTGGAAATACGCCTGTGTTAAAGCAAGAACATTAAATTAAATAAGGTGTCATTTGCTATATTCATGCCCTCGAAAAGGCAAACCCATCTCCTTCATGGTTTTCTTTTTTTTTAATAGTAGCAATCTATAACAAAATTATATGCTTATTTTAATTCCAGTACAATAGCCTAAGTAATTAATTCGACTGTACAATCCAACACATTGTTGGTAAAATATATATATGCATGCTGGTGTGTGTGCTTCATAACTAGCAAATGGCGTGCACTAGGACCCATCATAATAGTGTGCACTGGGGCAGTCGTAACTACCTTACACCACTCCATTAAGCATTAAGTGTCCCAGTAAGCCATGTAATTGAGGAACAAAGAAATTTCAAATTAAACAGCAAAACATGATTCAAGTTTGCAATAATATAAATTAGATGATAGATGTCATTGAGCTGTCAATTTTCATATCAATTTAGGATATTTTTCTGTTTTACTATGATCAGCCGTATGTTTACAGACCAGAGAAATGTTGCCATCTACTGGCTGAAAAAAGCAATAACACTTTAAAAAGCAGACATGCAATAGGATGAATTTATCCTAACATTCAGGCCTATATTAGTTTTTATTTTAAGCAGAAAGAGTAATAAGTGTGTAAAATTAGAATAACCCTAGATATCTGAAATAGTGCAAAGGTCATAACTAACACCAGACCCCAATAGGAAAATAAAGTATTTTCCAATTCCACAAGCACATTTATGTGCAATATACAGTGAAAGAGTACTGGTTCTATACTCTTGGAGAATGCTTGATATACCAGAACACTACATGGCAGCGTTTCAAAGAATGTCTCTGTGGTAACAAACCCATCTGTCAATACTAAATTCCTTGATTTTTACCCTTAGGAAGATAATACAAGAAAAATTGTACTGTATTAGAAGAGCTTGCAAAAGTAGAGTTAGTGAGCGAAGGTTTGTTTCATCCACTCTTTAACCAGGAAACGACAGCCTACATGTTCATGTGCAATGAATTCAGTGCATGACTGAATTAAAAATTAAAAGCTTCCAAAAGCATAAATTAACTACATAGTCTAAGGACTGAAAAACAAAGAATATAACAAAATCCCCAAATAGATCCAAGGTGGCTATGTTGTGATTACATTACAACGTTCTATATATTCCAAATGTCGTTCTAATATAATGCTTTCTATGTATTATTTCTCTCAGATATAAAGGTGTGTACAGTACTGTGGGTGTACTGTAGAATCTGTTCTGTACTCGCTGAATTCCTTTATTTAGATCTGACTCTGGCTGACCCCAGAGCCACCATCTGTCCTCCTGCGTGCCAGAAGAGGTCATACTGTTCAAACACTGCCCCTGCTGTTATCAAAGAGCACTGCTCTGCAGGGCCAAGTCCCTCCCTTAATCTCTAACGGTGTGACGAAAAAAAGCACCTAACCCAGCATTAACCAGAACAGAACGAGGTGTTTTTGAGTGCTGTGTTTATGTATCGTGCAAGAGTACAACATGCATAGGTTGCAGTATAAATGGATAACATTGAAATCACCACACTGCCTCCGGTTTTGGAGGCAAAAATGTTCCTCCAAGTGTATCATTCTCTACCTTTAAAAAAAGAAAATCCATTCAAGAAAAACTTGTAATCTATAACTTTTCATGTTGTTTCCCATTTCCCCTTATATTCTCATTTTCCTGTCATTTGTCCTCCAGTATCTTATGCATCATTTGTTCTTTTAAAAATAATTTTCAGTCGTAATGCTGAACATATTTCACTCTTATTGCATATTCTCATGTAGTATAACCCATTCTTTTTGTATTCCTATTTCTATTTCTTTCATTATTTGGCTGCAATGTTTCAATTTTCCCACAGAACATTTTTGCGATCCATCATGTTGTAAAACTTCTGTGTCACATTCATCTTAATAATGGAGCTATATTGCATCAGTTATTCTGGCCTGTGCCCCCCTCGCCCCTCTGCTTACCCTCTGGTCCTTTCTCCTCATCCTCCTTCCTCCTCCTCCTCCCTCCTCCTTTATCTCCTTGGCCTGTCCTGCGGTCAGAGGATGGGGGCTCCAGATGGTGGAGCACCAGCAGCAGAAGGGGGACCCTCGGGGGGCACAAAGGCCTGACAGCAGGGAGCCAAACATGACCTGGGCCAGACAGCTCTTTAGCACAAAATTAGCCTGGGATGAACGCGTAACACAATTACATGCTGATAATACCATCAAAGAGATATTTGGGCGTCCGTTGTGGCCTTTGCAGCTTAACTGGCCTAATTTGTAAAATTTCACAGTCCTTTCAGGCAAGTTGGAATTTAAGATTCTCAGAGGTCAAGCTGCAATTACTTTTTTCCATGCTTATTGCCTACATAAAATCATAAAAGCATGAGTTAATACGGATGTTATGGGTCAGCTAAAGATAATTCCGCACAAAACAGCTGTGAGGATATAATGATCTGATGTATTTCTTGCGGTATGACTTCAAAGATTAAAATATCAACATCAAAAAGTCTGCAGTAAATGTTAGTGTCTCAGACCATATAGGAGACCGTGTCTAAGGACTTAATGAGGGGTTGTAGGCTGGGGTCCCTCAGGGTTCCCAGCTCAGAGAGCCGATGTGTGTGTTGTGTCAGAAGAGCCAAGCCCTCGCCCCAAAACCATCCACACAACCAAAGCACATCTTAACTGAATCTCCCTCCTGTTTTAACGTCCCTGCTGATGTGTTTTAAATTTGATCTGCTGTTACATGGTCTGTCAGTAACATACTGTACACACGTTCCGCAGTGTCTTACTGTTCATATTAAAATAAAATGCATGATACACTGCTGATACATCTGTGTTCAGAAAACAGAGTAGATTACTAGTTGGAATCTTATTTGGGGAAAACAAATACATAATAGACATTACAACTGTTTATGATTAAGTTGACCAAGACGCAGTTATAAATGAAATATTTTCTACTCTTTGAGAGAAAGTTATGGCAAAGGAGGTTAAAAAAATACTGAGGTTCAAAGGAGTAACTGTCCGCCGTGCACCACAAGAGGTCACTACTGATTCAAATATGATGCTTTGTCAAACACAAATGTCCAATATCACAGGTGGACATTTATATTTAAATGTACGTTGTTTAGCTGACCTTAATCTCTCTGTGCTCAGGGAGCTCAGCAGATTTGTTCAAATATAACCAGGTCTGCAGCTCTCTCTGGACTTCTTTTTGGACTTTATACTCCCTCCACTGAAAACTCTTCACTCTCATCACATGTGCATCTTCTTTATAGTTTCTTTTTTGCTTTTTTGCTTGATTAAAATGGTGGTTTATTATATTTTCCAAAGAGGTTTCCTGATAACTGTGAGGAGTCATTCATTGGACCTTATATTACACAAATACCATAATAATGTAAGATAAGATGTAATGAATGTAAGAAGTGACAATTCCTGATGTTATTCAGGACTACACACACTCTGTGATGATATATAAGAATTTTAATGTAAGGAAAAGTTGTGTATTTTTATGTGGGTACTGTTGTATTGAAACATATTTGCACATTTCAGTTTTCCTTTAAGTTTTACTGATTGCAGTCAGCTGGCAAACCTGGAACTTATTGTTTCCTGACACCTACCTGCTACTGATGATAGTTTTAAAGTAAACAGAAACTGCCTCTGTCCTTTATTGGAGTAACTCTGCTCTCATGTGTCCCTAATATTACTGGATCTCATAGTTACTGTTGTATTGGATATTTAAATTGATAAAGAAAATATGCTACAGTAGGTGTGGGGACCTGAGTGTAACATATTACAAGTACTGAGCAACATTCTGGTCAACTGAGCACATGAAATAGTCCCAAATGATCCAAATAAATTGCTTTCAACTTGCATGCATGATATATATTAACATATTTGAACTGTGTGCCCAAAGAGCCCAGATACCACACTTGGTTGCTCTTGAAGTATATAATAACTTCTGTTCCAAACACCTCAGATCTGGTGAGTGTGAAAGTTCATTCTTGACCCAAGAAACAGCAGTTTGACAGAAAAAAAATAACTCAAGGTCCACTTATTAGCTTTTTCCGGAGCTTTAGCTGCATCTCATGGTCTTCCAAAGTGGATGGAGTTTGCATATATTATATAGTCTGCTTTGGAAAAAGCCAGTTTTGTTTTTTGTAAAAACCAATATTTTATGTAGTATAGTATGAGAACTTTCTTCTTTTAACTTGCACAAATGAATAATTTTGTATTTGGTGTCACTTCAAAAGCTGGATTTCTCATCTTGGAGTAAAACATTTAATAAATCATGTCTCCAAGCACCTAGAGTTATGTTAAAGTCTGTCTTTAGGGAAATAAAAACCCATTGATGTGACATATACAACTGAGCTGAGTTAGTGTCAGTTTGTTAAATGACTCTTGTTTCTTCTCTGAGCACTTCTCCACCACTCTAGTAAAACAATCACTGGTGGTGGCAAGGTAGTTTTGACATTTGACCTTCCTACTTCACTACTGTTGCTTGTAAAACTGAAGCTCATTGGTGGATTGTAAGTAGCTCTGTGCCAGAACATCAGCTAAATCTAAAATCTAAAGTCTATTGTCTAGTCGCCTTCACTAAAAATAGCCCATTTAATATTTTTCAACCTACCAGTGTGATTTCCTCTGTGTTACCTTTTGTGAAAACCACCGTGAACCAGTACTCATATTCTCCAAAACTGAGGCTGTGCGCTCCGTTGTGACAGCTGCTGAGGCTGTGGTTGGTGGCCTGTGAGCGCTCCAGCTGTGTTAAGAGTTAAAATAGTCTCGCAGCTGCATGCTGCCACTAAATGGCAGCGCGATCCAATTTAACCAGTGCCCATGTAAACCACACACACACTTTCCACATATTAAAATTCAATGGTTCTACTCTCTTTTCATGTTCTCACTAAACCTTTTGTTACATCCCTTAACCTACACTCTTCAATCAGGAGGCAGAGCAGGGACATCTCACTGCACACTGCACAATGTGTCTGTCTTCTTTGTTAATCTTTAATTATGTAAATCACACATTTTTTCTACAAATGTAATTGGATGGAATCAAATGTGAAAACTGACATAGAACTTCTCTTTTTTTTAGGAAAACAGGCGTATGATCTAAAATATGAAATATGATCTACCGGCTCAGGTGGATCTTTTTTTTTTTTTTTTTTTTACAGCAGCCTGGTCCCTTTGGTGCAGACGTGTTCAGTGGTACAAGTCTATCCATGTCATCCATGTGCAGGCGCAGCTGTTCCTAAAAGCTCTCCAGATGGATTTTGGACCGCTTTTCATTTGGGGGTTTGGTTCAGTTTCAGGCCTGGGTGGAACGATGGACTGAAATAGGAAAGGAGCAGGTGCACAAGAAGCCCCGTGGCTTTTAACAAGCGATGATGTATCATTAAGCGCAGTAATAAAACTATATGTATCATTGCTTAGCAAAAATAAATGTAGGCCTATGAAGGAAATATGCACACTCACAATAGCTACATCACTGGACTTGTGAAGACTTGAATTACTTATAAAGTCATTCCCTGTTAGCAATCCTAATCTCTACCTAATCCTAATTCTAACCTCAAACCCTAACATTCAACTAGTCCATTAACAAAGTCGGGCAAAGAAAAATGTCTTCACTTTTGAGGACTTTACTCAACTTCCTATTCTTGTGAGGACACATTTATAGGCTGCAGTAGCTGTAATCTGCGTTGCTTTCAATCAATGTATTGATTTTAATATTATTTTAACCACTGCTGTCTTCTGTGAGTGCAACATTGCTTCCCTGCGCGCCAAACATTACCTATGCTGACCACAGCGGGGGGACAGACTGCAACTGCGGCCTTCCCTGCTCCTCTGATGCCTTCAAGTTATGCTCGTAAACTCCACCATCGAAAGCTTTTTCCTTAGTTAGAAAAGGTTATTGTATCAGTACTCGCTTTTTGTATCAAAGTTATGCCTTTCTTTGATGTTCCACTTGCACAGGGATATCTTTTTTATCTTGTTCAATAAGCAGAAAGGGTTCGTAGGGAGAGATTTAATTTCATTCCTTAATCAAGGTCAACACATTGGTTGATGTGACAATGAAAATAATTCAGTTTGTGGGAAGAAAATGTGGTGACAGCTTCATTTACTTTTTTATGATCTCTGAAGTAGGCCCTATTTAAAAAACTATATGAATATATATAATATGAAACATAGGCATTATACAGAACTGGTGGGCAAAGCTACTTAATGCTGCAGCAACAAGCTAGAGGACAACAGACTGCACGTCTGTCATGTAGCCTAAAAGATGTGTTCATCAATTTTTATCCCAAAGTAGCTGTTATTTTATCTAGGCTTCATTGCATCTTCTATAGCCATCTGATTCAACTCTTAGCTAAACACTTGCTGCATCTGTTCTCTCTTTACCACTAAACAATGTTTCCTATATAGGCTACACAAACTGGGACAACTAAAAGTTATGTTGAGATTAGAGATACAACCATTAATAATTTACAGATTCCCAGTAACATAATATAGGCTAATAATAAATGACTCTCTCTGTCCCTTAGGTATGATTGATAAAGCACCATTATTATATCCCAGCCATTAATTATACCCTGTTGTCAATGGGTTATAAAGTTTTCTCAGGTGCTTGGCAATATTTCTGGGAACAAAATAGAGCAGTGATTGCTGGCCAGGTATTAGGCTATTTATTTTTTTTACTTGAATTTGGTCACACTCCCCTAGTGTCATATTGCTTTTAAACGTATAATATAAAGTTTATATATATATTGATATCTCCTCGTCATACTGACAAAACAATTAGCTCATTTGAAATCATTTAGGACTCTTCTTCTTGCCCTTTATCATCCACGTTGGACGTTCTGCTCTGGATTCCAACATTCCCGGACGCACCAGAACGCAACACATGACCGAGCATTAGCTCGGCGGAGAGGGAGAGAGACGGGGATTGGGATCGAGGGAGCGAAGGAAGGAGAGAGAGAAGCTAAACAGGTGGTCTGAAAACACAGAAAACAATGTCGCCCGGCGGGGAGAAGCGGAAAGACCTTTAGTCCTCGCTTTTGTAAAGGAATACTGGGGCAGCCGCGGAGCCGAACAAACAAAAAACCCATGCTCCTTTTTTATTTTCACACGGATTTCTCCTCCTCCTCTCCTCGGTTTTACTCCGAATCTGGGCAAGATCTCGGATACTAAACCATGAAAGTCACGGTGTGTTTTGGCAGGACCCGGGTGGTGGTGCCGTGCGGGGATGGAAATATTAAAGTGCACACACTCATCCAGCAGGCTGTCATGAGATACAAGAAGGCTATCGCCAAGGTAAGTGGCGGCTACTTTGTTTTCCTGGAAACAATGTTGCTACGTCCGGGGGGCTCTGCGGGCGCACTCAATATGGCGCAAACTTGAAATAAATGCAACGAAGAGGGAAAGGGCTTCTGTTTCTGCCTTGTTATGCCCGCTTTGCGCAGTTTGTTCAGTCAATGAGCACACATACGCTGCATGCGCGTGTTATTCGCCGTGTGTTGCTGCTCTCAAAGAAAGGCGCACCGCCATTGTGGTTCTTGTGTTTGTAAACCCACAAAACTTCCTCTGGGATTCTAACTGTGGCACCGAACAGAGTAGTCCGTGGTTTGTTGCAGCATGGAAGCATACACTGGGAGTTTCTGACACATTTATGCACAACACACACGTTTGTAGACTCAGTAACCCACTTGTAAGACCTCAGTTCATGCCTCTGAAACTTGCCAGAAGAGATTAGCCTACTAGCAAGTTAGCCAGCAGGCTGCAAAAGTAGGACTACAGGCGTTTAGGCTTCAGTGCAGAGCAATGTAATTAGCATCAGGAAAGTCCTTAGTCTACACTCTGTTTTAAGGTGTCTAATACACTAAAACATCAAAAGTTCTTTATTGCTCGACTTGTAATGAGCTCATTGTGGTGGCAGGGAGGGTTAGCTGGAGTATCCAAGTGAAGACAGATGATGAGAGTTCAGGCTGATCAATGATGCTTCAAATGCAAGAGGAGGATGACCAAGAACACAGGCCGTTTTGATAAGTTATGTTGCATTATTAGTCTAAAGACTAAATGCATAATTTCTAGAGAAGAAGCTGCATTCAGTTCAGCTGCATGGCTGTGTGAGCAGGCACCATGCATGGGCCCTGCAGGATAGGGAGGGAAATTGCAGTGCCAAGCTCCAGCTGACCGGTGGAGGCATGGATCCTGCCACATAAATCTTGGGAGATAAAAGCAAACCTAAGGAAACTTGTAGCATGATGTTGGGGTAGCAGCAGATAACCTTTGAACTAGCCCTGCGCTTTATGTGCAGGGTTCTCTGGCTAGATCAGATAAGATGAGGCTAGGGGTACAGGAGCATTATAAACATGTTCTTATATATTTTCCTCAATCCTAGAAATGATGTTTATTTATTATTGTTGGCATCGACATCACGACCAGCTCTTGCTTAAATTTATTCAAAAGTACAAATCTTCTGTATGTGTCAAAGTCACTCCTCTATAATCTTAATTTATATAATCTCCACATTTGGGATTCAGTACATTTAGGTCAGTAATAAATTCAGAGTTGGTAATTTGATTAATTTGGTTGATTGTCCAGCCTTTGTTTCAGGTACAAATATGTTACAGCAGCTACTCAGGTTTTGTGAATAATTAACGCTTTGCCCTTCCATGTGCTAACTTTAAGGCAGTCTCTTTTTTTTTTGTAAGGATAGTGACCTAGAAGTCGCACTGTATCCTCCTCTCCTTTTGAATAATTCAGTGTGAGCAGACAGAGGAGTGCAGGAGTATATCTCTGCGTAGTTGAGAGGCAGGTAAAGAGCTGCTAATAGTGAACCCTGCTGAACTAACTCTCTCCACCTTTGGCTTTGACTTTATGCAAACCGGGATTTCATTGTTCTAATATTGAATTTTGAAAGAGGGGAAAATGAAGACTTTAGTTGGTCCTCAGATTTAGAAGAAAGCGTGTGGAGAGTGTAGCTTTCTGATTTAAAAAGTCAAGTAACGTAACATACAGTAGCTACTGTGAAATGGTTTCATAACTTGGAACATTCATTGTCACTTCTGTTTTCCCTTGAAATAATTGAATTAAAAATCAAAATTACTGTAAAGCAGACTGCGACAGGCATTGTATGATCCTGTGTGTAAGAGATAATGTTACCCAAGATGATCGCTGCTGTAATTGTAGAAGTATGAAGAGTCAATTATCATGTCTGTCCAATTCAAAGTGACTAGAGTGTAACAGAGCTTTTCACTTAGACTTTCCATGTGGATGTGACGTTTTAAGCAAGCGGCAGAGCTGAGGAACATGCAAGAGAAATATAATTGTACATCATATTCATAGAACAGTTAAATATATTCCGGCTTAAAAAAGTGACCCACTCTTCCAGATTGGCGATTGAAATTTAAATCCTGACAAATTCCAACACCATGAGAGACCCCATCCTCTGTGTCTTAGCAAATACTAGAGATCAAATATCGATATATTGGTTTAGGGATGGATGATATAGACAAAATAGTCTGTCACATTACATTTCATATTGTGGTAGTGATGGATAGTGACATATTTTATTTTCTGGGAATTCAATTAAGAAACTGTTCATAGATAAGATATCAGGTGGATCATATTGTGATATTTTGAAACAAACACCTTGATTAATAAGTAATATAATGCCAAGTATAAATAATTTGCTATGTGATTTGGGTGACCAGACAAGTATTGAGCTAGAATAGTCAAATAAGTTCAGTAAATTGTATTACTTACCTGTAACACAGTCATAAAGATTTGGAAAAGACACCATTAAAGATATATTTCAATATTACAATAGACAATATTTAATATTGTATCACTATTATTGTTGTTATTATTATTATTATTATATTTATTTATCACCCAGTTCAACAGGGTTTTGTAAATTAACCCTTTGTAGTGACTAGTTGAAGTCAGTGTTGCGTCTGGCGAGAAGCTCAGATAACTGTAGTGTCTGTTTTTGAGGTTATTATCACAATTTAGGAAAAGGCAACTGTCTACATTAAATAGCAGCACAGTTGAGTTTTCCAGAGGTTGGATTGTGCCTGTGTGCTGGAAATTCTCATTCTGTATTCTAATCTAAAATACTACAAACTAAAATGGAAAAAAATCCCAGAGCTCCTCATGAACTCCTCCTCACCCACAACAAAACATACTGCCTCAAAATACGACACCCTCGTCATTTAATCACCTCAGATCTGCTTTTATTGCGCTCGTCCCACCCACCCTGCCCACATTTCATCTGACCGAGGTTGGGCATTTTCTTGTCTCGTGTAGCGAGTATCTCTGAAAGTCTTTTTAGTCACAGATGTTGTGTTGAACATCACAGCTTTTTTTTTTGGTCAGTCCGCCTTAATAAGAGGCTCAAATTTAGATTGGTTTTCCTGCTTTAGTGTTTGTATGGACCTTCTTGTAACTCCCCCTGTCATTAGAGAGGAATGCTTCCTGCAGAGAAGAAAAAAACAGTCCACTTCTGAGGGCCTTAAGCCATCTCATAACTTTCGAATGTGAAAGATGAGTGTTAGGACACTGTTTGTACACCACCCTCACACAGAAACCTCACCGGACTGGAGAGAGGAAACAGTTTTGCCAGTTTCAAAATCTCTGAAGGTCTTGAGAAGTGAAACAGTGTCAGATTATCCTCCTCTCCCCTTTTTTCCTTCCACAGATCATAGGGTAGATTCTCACTAATGCTCACCCATTTGACTAAGTGTGGCAAGCGTTTAAAATGATACCCTTGACTGGAAAACCGTCTGGTCGTTTAATGCTCCAAACCCTCAAGTGACATAAGCATTGGCATGTCAGAAGAACCATGAGATTTACCTCTTTTTGACAGTTCCTAACGCTCGGAAGCCTCCAGGGGGATATCTGGTGTCTGGGTTGTTGTGTCCATACCAGCATATGGCAGATTTCCACTCATGGCTTCACACTGTTGGAGTTTCCTCTGGTGGAGTCTAGGCTATTGTCTACATACTTGACAGTTGAGGCAGACAGATTTAACTTTGACCTGTTGCAGACAATAGGAGCAGGTGTCTGCTGTTGCTCTGGTTAAGTAAGTGGTTTTCTTCGGAAAGATGCAGTTGAAAATAGGGCTATGTTGTGCGTAATTAATCCAAATTTTGGGTTCTGATGAACCAGTTAGGGCTGCAACTCATGTTCATTTTCATTATTGACTTTCAATATATTGTGAAAAATGCTTATCACTTGTCCCCAGAGCCTGAGATGGTGTCTTCACATTTCTGTTTTATTTTCTGACCAACAGTCCGAAATCCAAAAGTATTCAATTTACAATCATATAAAACACAGGAAATGATTTGATTCTCACATTTGAGAAACTCTGCAAACTCTGGCATTTTTAGTTGTTGAATTACATAAAATGATACAACAATTAATAGTCTAATCATGCCAGGCTTAAGATCAATGCTAACGTTTGGTATCCACCGATGTTCAAGTTTCAAGATAATGGGATACTCTATACTGGGTTAATGGGTGTTTTTACGTAGGAAACCTGTGGAAAATGGTTCAATTTTTAGTTGGTGTAATGTACAAATTAGTTTTTCTAGTTTGTTAGATAATGAGGTGATGTGACATTCTAGGGCAGATGTCAAAGGGTAATGTGTTTAGATCATGTGTCAAACTTCAAATTTCACAGGTTGGATATAAAATAACCAATAATCCAAAGATGACCAACCTTAGTGTGGATTGAGCTCAGAAAATCATCAAATTGGACCAGCTCTGTCATTGACTGACTCCAATCCATTAGCTTGTTTTTGATCTTGTCCTGATGTCTAAGATATTATTCAATTCATTACACAAATGACTGTTATTAATTAGTGTGCAGGAGACTTTGATGGTGGAACTTGGCCGGGAGAAAAGCAGTCCTACATGCTGTGAGAGTTAGCTGCTGCTGTTGCGGTCATACAGATTAACATGTTCGCCACCAGAAATGTGCCACATCTTCAAAGGAAAAGCTCCCACTTTTGAAGTTGGCCCCATTTTGTTCAAAAGAGCGACATAACCGCATGCATGAATGGGACATTAAGCTCAATATGATAATGAGGAAGGATCATGGTGTCATGTGTCCAAGAGTGCGCAAAAAGTGTCGGGGGCAAAGGGTGTAGAGCATTCACACTGACAGCATTAGAAGTCTGCTTTACTACGGCTGTTTTCACACTGGGCTTGTTTGTCTGAGTCCAAACCCCTAGTTTGTCTGCCTTACCTCAGACGTCATTGGTCTACTTTTGCAATTGTTTGTCGTCGTTCCAATCCCTGGTTTGTGTAAAATGCATCTGTTTACCACTGTTGCCAAGAAACAATATTGGCGCCCATTTTGACATTTGCACAGTAAATGGGGAACAATTTACAGGTGGGAAGACCCTTGAGCAAAAGAGTACAACATTTTTTATGGGCTGCAAAGAAATCATAAAACAACCGCACCTTGAGCTTGCACGTTATTCTCTGCTTATACATCAGTGAAGTTTTTATCTCTCCTGTTTTCTTGCTAACAATGCAAGAATGGCACTAATGATGTTATTATGAGGGGATTTCCAAAGCATTTACCTGGTTTCACACAGTTGGTCTATTATATGATCTAAACAGTAGTTATATTATTGCATGGTGCATGGTGTTCATGCCAGGCATAATTGGAGCACTTTATTCCAACTCAGGAATGTTTATTTGTACCTTTTTTAGCTAGTTTAGAGCAGAAAGTTTAGGTGATCTCAGTGAAGTTATTTTTAGTTATTTCTCATTTCCATTACGATCGGAGCTTAAGAAACTTAAAATGTAATTGCAGCGTAAGTGTAGGTGCAGTAGATCTACCTCATGTCAGGTCGTAAGCCCAAATAATTTTACAGTTCATCTGTTTGATCCTCATGTCACCAGGCTGTACCAGCCAGGGGTTCCCGCTTCCAAAACGGGCACAGTGCAGGATTAAAAGCTTCACTGATGATCCCCGGGCCACTGACTTTGCCCTTGACCAAACTACTGTGAAAAATGTCCTAAAACATGACCTGGCACAGCATTTCATTTCCTAAAGGAGTTGGTTAAAGACGCACCGGAATGAACTGAAGAAAATTAGCCATGTGAGGCTTCCTGTGTGAAATTAGAATAATAAAGTAATAAAATATCAGGGTACAATGGCTTCATATATGCTTTAAAAACAGATACAGATGTATCTAAAACCTTTGCAAGTAACATTTATCTTGAAAATTGAGAGTTCAAGAAGTTATATAAAGTTACTGACATTACATAAAGGGCTTTGAACAACAGGAAAGATGATTGCAGTCAGCAGCTGCAAAGTGTATCATCTTTATTCCTTAGGACATGAGACATTGTACACCATTATTTTTTTTTTCTTTTGCTATTTGATGATGCGGGCATTACTGCGTTTCCCACAGTGCTGCTTTGCTGTGCTGTGCATTTTGGATGACTTTTTAAAATGTATTTTTATTTTTTTACAACTCTATAAAGCACTCTGCTTCACTGCGAGGAATTTACATAAGTGAGCTGTCATCTTTACTAGTGTTTGACATCACGATGTTGATGTGATGATAACAAAACGCCACTTTTGACATTTGCCAGGGGTTTTCCCGGGAGGACAGTGAACATGGCATGGAGTCATTAGCAGAGCAGAGCAGCTGTTTGGTCATGTTAATGCAGAGTGAGAGAGGAGGCTGTAAAATGCTGACTGCAGAGTTCTCAGATGGTGGGAAGACCGGTGCTCTCCTTTTTGAAGTTAATTTACATTTTAGAAGTTGAGCTCATGCTGTTATTCAGAACTGTTTACACTGAGAGTAACAGTTGAATATGATGACATTCCTTGAATTGTCAGTAATGAAAGAAAGCTGTGTTAAGGAGTGCAAGTATCAAAGCATCAGCAGAATCCTGACAGGAGATTAAACAATATTTCTGCAAACTTCGAATGTTATTGAAAACTTGCCAGGAAACCTTTTTATATTGTTGAATTTAAGGTCTACTACAAGGTATTACCTGGGGCATTCTACAGATTCAGTGTCCTTCTTGAACTGAATGTAAGAACATGTTGAACAGGTTTGGGACCACAATAATTTGATTAACATAGCAGAGCCGTAGACTTGAGACATGGGACGTTAGACATAAGTCACGAAAATGAGGATTTGAGACATTGCTTTCCTTTAAGGAGTCAGTATTCTTCACACGGAGTGCTTTTTGGATTGTCGAGCAGCCATTTCCACGTACGATTCGTAACATCATGCCCCTCTCGATCACCATAGGCTCTTTGGCGTTCGAGTGTGGCCATTCAGAATAGATATACTTTTTCCTTTAGACATGTTCAGATGACGCTTCGTACAAACTTGTTCGTTTGAAGCACTGAGAACCCTTTAGACGTGACTCCCTAAATACTTGACTTGTCTTGAGACTTGAAAGCAAAAACATTCAAGTCTGAGGTTTTTGTTAAACTCCTGGAACAATAAGAAATGAATAAGACAGCATCAGACAAGACATGCATGGCCATATACTTTGAATATATTATTTTTTAGGCCTTTGCATTGAAAGAACTTGACTGACACTGACACAGCTTTGAAAGGAATTTGTTCAAATGCTGGGTCAGTTTAATGGTCAGCATTCAGAGACCTGAACGTCTTGAAATTGACTTGCAAATTGCTTAGAAGACTTGACTTGGACTTGCCTTCACTGACTTCAGACTTGACTCGAGGCTTGCTTTAATGAGGCTTAAGACTTGACTTGAACTTGTCTTGATTGATTTGAGATTTGCTTTCCCCAAAAAGATTATTAGCTGTATATAAAGACACTAAATGCACTGATAACTGACACATATGTTGTGTGGAAAATCAGGCTAATCCCAAACTATCCACACAGATGCTTTTGTAAATGATCCCTTGATTGAAAAAGAGCGCAAGAGATAAAACTGTAAAGGTTGTTTTTTTAATGTGACACGTTGCAAACTGAACTCTTCACTGTGACTGGGGGAAGGGGGCTGCCCAACAAAACCATACTTAATGAGAGTCCAGATCATAAGACTTGATAACACAGTGAGCTTATGTGGTTTACAGAGTGATATGAAAACAGATTACTTGAACCCTGGCATAGATCCAGTCAGCTGAGCATTGGCACCCCAACCATGTGCACCAAAGCTAGCAACGTATGGAGCTGCGTCCTCCAGCAGGCCCTACAGACAAAGAAAGTATGGCAGAGGCTGACTGACAGCAGCCTATTTTGGGTGATGGATGCTTCAAAAGTTATCACCAGCACTTGAAGTTCTTTTGATGAGTGCATCACAGTGTGATGTTTTGAGGTCACCCCGCCCCCCCTTCGGTTCAGCTGTAGACTTTCTTCCATAAACAGAGGAAGCTCCTGAATATAAACTGGTGCAGGGGAAAAAAGGACCAGGAAGCTCATAGAAAGGTTTTACGATATCTGCACTGCTCTGCTCAGGACACCATAGTTTATTTATGAAAGAGATTCTTAGCGCGTATTCCCAGAAGGGTGTTTGTGGAAAACCAGGGTTGGATGACGAGAAAGCTTCTGTGTTTTCAGGAGAATGCAGTCATTGTAGAAGCCGACCACAAGTGTGAGTTTAAGATGATTTGACCTCAAGGAGACTTAATGACTTGAATGTTAAACGTGAGTCTTGTTGAAGTAGGGATACGCTATTTTTTAAAATAAAGATATACTGTTCAGTTTTTGAAACATGTGAAACCATAAAACATCTGGCATGAAATGAAAACTCACCAGTCCATGTTATTGAAGTTATTAGCAATTTGAGTGATTGCTTACAGAACAGTGTCATTACTTGTGTTGAGAACACTGTTGTATTCATCTCGGTGCTGTTTTTTTTCAAACTCTGTTCAGTCAGCTCAGGTTGAATTTACTCAGGAGTTTTGTGGTTAGAGCCACAGCAACATTTAAATAGTCTCAACTGATAGTTATACTAAGCTGGCCAAGCATAAATGGGTAGTCATCAACTTTCTCCCATAATAAACATGGAGGTTACAAAGCCCAGACATTGTCTCCTAGTGTCTGCTCAAAGGAACAATGTCCTCTTTCGACTCTTAGTCTTCTGGTCATTCTATGTCAGCAGCACAAGTATGGAAAACCTTTCAGTTGCCTTTTCTAGTGTATTATGGAAAATATTATCTGTTCGACACGCAGAACCACACTGACTTTGCTTCATAGTGCTGCCAGGCTGGCAAACAGTACATCTGGGAATACTCCGAACTCAAATCCTTTACTTAATTATACGGCTGCAACTTAACATCATTTTTATTATTACCCTGCTGATTATTTCTTATTGATTTCTGTCAGCCGACCAGTCTATTAAACAACTAATCATTTCAGTTCTACTTAATTAAAAATAGCAACACCACAATGTAAGAATTCTCCATATTCTAAAGTAAAAATGACTATTTCCCTCTGAAAGTAGCTTAAGCTGGAAATACACTCATAAAATACAAGTATGTCAGAATTGTACTAAAAGGATTTTGGTTTATTACTATTTGCGCCTTATGTTAGTATCGTTCTGAGATCTAGTAACATGACGATAGCTAAAAAAGAAGTCTCACTGGTCAAGAACCACGAGCCGTGATATGATCCGACAGGTTAATACCCGGACTAGCAATGTCGCTATGTTCCCAGGTCTCAGGAATTACTTAGGTTATCATAATTGATAGAAATGATGACCAAAACTACAATAAAGTACAGCACTTGAATAAATGTACTTTGTGCTTAGCTAGAAAGATCACAGGTTTTATTTCCTACAATAATCCAGTATGCAGCTATAAAATGACCAAACACCCTGTTGAGGAGTATTCCCCCCCATCTGCTCATTCACTGTGAGTTGCTTTAGACCAGAGTATCAGCTAAATGTAAAATGAATGTGCACTTGTTTTCAGCAGGCAGACTGGCCTTGTTCACAGGCCTGAGTGTCCCTTGTCCACCCAGCGGACGACACTGACTGAAATGTCAAGGACTCTCTGTGTGCGGAGCGCTGAGCACAGGGAGAGGATTGTCTCTGAGGAATGTCAGGACACTGAACAAACAGCAGCGTAGCTCAGATATACTGTATCCCTCAGTGCAGTCTGATACAGCCTGGAGATTTGATTGAGTCTGAGGACTTCATATTCTTACCAAACGGTTATTTTCTTCCTTTTCTGCAACAGTGGCCTAGATCTTGTATTTAGCCCCATTGTTTAGATGCTGGTTTATTATTTTCTTCCTCCTGCCTCCTGAAATTCCTGCGAGATTCTTCTTGCCAGAGTCTTAAAATTTCATTTTATTCCCCCCCTCATAACAGAGCCTGTTGTTCTCACCCAGCTGTTAATTGCCAGCAGCTAAACGAGAAACCTAGTGGTTTAGTGATGCAAAGAAACAAAGTGCAAAGCTCAGACCACCAAGCACGTTCTCCATGGAAACCCAAATGCATTTCAAAGGGATGGAGGTCCTGCACTGGCGTGGTCCAAATTTTTGAAACGTGATCATACTCGGAGACAAGTGTGAGGTTTTGCTTGGACACGGAAAACCACATGCTGCTCAGAGGATGAAGAGACTACATTAGCATAACCCAAATGATTTATGAGTGTAGATTAATGATGTCCCTTGAAATTGAATTCAGTACTTAGGCTGATGAGGCTTTGTCTGCTAAATATAGGACAGGCCAAGCGAGAGCTCTGCCTTTGACAGATAGATGATTATTAGCCTTTGGGCAGAGCAGGGACATTAGGGCCTTGAACTTCATCCTTCATCTGTGTGATGTTTGTCCCTGCTGTCTGCTGGGGTGTCTTCATTGGTCCTGGTGTAGTTCAAAAGGCAAATGGCTGAGTTTGGGATGGTTGTCACCTGATGTAGCTCACCTGGTCAGCACAGACTCAGACACAGATTTGAGAATTTGCTGCTTTTCTATTTTATATTATTGTAAATTGAAAATGTTGGAGGTTTGGACTGTTGGTTGTATCTATCAATGATAGATTAAAAAGTGACTACTTTGTTTGGACAGCACACTTGTCTTGAAGTTACCGTATTCTTTGCAATTGGCATCCACCGTGTGTGATGTTGTCTTAAGTTTGGCTAATTCCATGCTCCATTGGTTCAATAAGTTGAGTTTAAATCTTTGTTTTAATTACATATATTTTGCATGGTCTTTTTTTCCGCCCCACTCCGTGAGCCAGTTTGTCTGTGAAATTGAATTTGGATCATTTGGATGTGGCTAAATCCTGGTTGTCATGTGTTAAATACAGGGTTTGTACAAAGTCTTGAAAGTTTGGAAAATGTTTAATTTTAACCGACATGTTTTCAAGGTTAGGAATATGCTTGAATTAGAATATACTCCTTGAAAAATGCTTGATTTTCAACATAATCTGGTGTTTCATCATCTACACAATCACTCATGTAAACCAAAAATCTTTTAATATTTGAAATATTTGCTTGTTGTCTCCTAGCATTAATAGTAACAATTAAGATGTGATGATAAATGCTTCGAGAGTCTGGACATTTTTGGTTTAGGTGCCTTGGAGTGCTTGAATTTTACTCTTACTCTTGTGTTATTTAGTTTGATGAGTAAAGATGACTCTTGCTTTAGCTATAGTTTTAATATTGCCAGTTTAGCATGTTGATGTCTGCCCGTTGGGTTTGAATGACAGCCTGATTTCCCTTAGTTTATGATGAAAAAAAGGCTTTGATTCAATCCCGCCTCCGCTGTTCCAAGCGTTCATTCTCTCCTGGGTGTGTTTTTGACAGGGCTGGTCTGCACTTGTCACAATGCAGCCCGCACAGTGATTTTAATATTCACTGATTACACGGAGAGGCTGTGAAATAATCAGACAATCAGGGATTCATAATACCCAATGTGTTCCTGAACCTGACTGGACAGTAAATTTATGCACACACTTAAAGGGTCACAGACAGACTAGTAATGTATAATATAGTCTATTCATTGTAATTTTAAGTAGGGCTGAACGATATGCAAAGGAAATTCATATTGCAATTATTTTGACAGATACTGCGACTGCAATATGAGTCACGTTTGTAGTGGGAATGGTAATTTTTGCATTTCATTTTCACTAAAAAAATTCAAATAAAAATGATGATGGTGTTCCCTTACGTGTGGAGAATATGATTTGTAGGCCGGGGCATCTCTGTAGCACCACAATGCTTCATATATAATGATATGGTGTGACACATTTGACCTTTTTATCAAAAAAATTGCAGCTCGTGCGATTTGGATGTTGCACTTGGTCATATTTTGATAATATTTTGATTAATTGTTTAGCCCTAATCTTAAGGAGAAGATGTTAGCATGTTACAGATTCCTGATCAGAGTGCTTTAAAAGAAGAAATGGAGCACTGTTACAAAGTTGAATTCCTATCATGAAAACCCAGCTTCTCCCAGTTTGTCAGCTGCAGAGTCTACTGTATGTGAGAGATACATGCTGCTCAACAGGAAAAGCTGCTTCCTGACTGACCAGCTGATGATGCAAGACTCCATTTATCTCCATCATGTCCAGACATGAGCTGTTAGGAACGCCACACTGTGTTTTCTTTTTTTTTTTTAAACTTGTGTAGACTTTGGCATGTCGGTGTTTACCTTCATTTTTACATCTGTAAACTTCCCTCATGCTCTTAGCACCACTACAAAGACATCATGTTGAGTGACAGATCCAGACTACAGTGGTGACGTAAGAACTGCTCACCTGACCACTTGCATAGTGCATCCGTGTGTTTGTGTTGCCAAATTTCTGCCCGTCAGACATGTTAAGTGAAACAAAGTGTCAGATACAGCTTAGGCTAGTGTCACCACATCTGCCTTTGTGCAGCTTGCAGCATCATTGCAGCTGGATCTTCGATGCAACAAAACTGCAATTGTATGTTGTAAAATAGAACAAATAGACTTTATTTAAATTTAAATGCTTCTCGCTTTCTTCTCTGTGCTGTGCAGTTTTTTTTCTGCTAGATACTGGAAAATGAATTCCTGCACTAACATTAAAATATGCAGTTTGATATTTTATACACTGATGAATAAACAAATTGATTAGTAAATACGTAACAGAATGCATTTAAATGAATAAACACCAGTTTGGCAAATTAGAGTTCTACTGGTGTTGCTGCAAAATTGCATAAACATAATGCATTACATTTTTAATTGTCGTGTGCAGTCCACATTGGCCACAACAACCAAAATTAAAGTGGTAGTTTGTTGCTGATTAAATTCAATATTCAAATTTGGAAACATTTGCTGTGTCTGCTAAATGTGCTTTGGAAGAATAAATTCTATTTAGCAAGGGAGTGGTAGACGGGCTGCACCGGCTTCTGAGAGTGGAGTGCGAGAGCCAGTCAGACAGCTGAAAACATTCAACGGTGTCAAACATTCACCCACATCTTGAACTGGTTCACATTTAACCTAACCTGGCCCATACCAGGAGCTGGCTATGCAACTGCAAATAGGGACACCAAGCCAACGTTTCTACAAAGATATCTCGGTAAATGTTGAAATGCAGCTTTTTAAATAATGCATAGAATTTAGTCCGTCACATTGCTTGATGGTTTTTCTTGTCTCCTTCAGCACTTTGTTTTACAATCAATCCTGTTTAATATCCTAACTTGAAATCAGTTTTCTGATTTTGAGTTCAAGTGAAGTTATTGCTAAAGGAGGACACTTCAGCCCAGACGGGATAGATTGAGTAGTGGATGGCAGCGAAGAAGAGCTTTCCTTTTCCTGTCCCTCATCATCAGTATGCGGGGAGTCAGTGGTGAGGAAGTGCCTCGACTGGACCAGCTGGGCTGTCAGAGGGACCAGACTAGTTAAAATGTGTCTGGTAGGTAAACTGAACTCCAATTTGAATAAAGGTAAAAATATCCAACCACATGATTCAGCTGCATAGCAGAAGAGAGCTTACTTTATTGCCAACAGATGGAAGTGAGAGTGCAGGTAAGAACAAGAACAGTACACATAAAACCCCACACAGGGAACTGAAGTTAATGATCACTGTGGTCTACTGAAAGTGAGGTTACTTTGTTACCTGATTTTACTAACTTTAAAGCACAATAAACATTCAGGAATTGTTTTGGAGACAGTAGAGCAGAGACATTGTGACATGAAGGAAGCAGTGTAGTTGCTGTCTGTATTCTCATCTAGCCTTGTTCAGACTCTCTGCACCAGCGGGGGAGTATGGAGATGAAAGAGGCAGCCATAACTTGGTGAAACCAGAAATAGTATCTGCCAAAACAAGGGGAAGAACAACAGTGGTGCTGTGGTGAAAGAGCTTCTGAGGAAATACGGTATGAAGGTTTAGCAGCCATTTAATTAAAACTTGGTTCAGGGGAATAACAGAAAGAAGTAAAAAAAGAGCTGTAAACATGGAAATGTAAAAACTCATTGAACAGAAAAAGGGAAACAAAACACAAGATCACACTGTATGTGCTAAAGTGGGAAGGCTGCAGAGCCTAAAGCCAACACAGAGTTTTAGATATTTGGGGTGTTTTTGGCAAATGTAATGTTTTGTCTGTAAGAATCTGCTGAAGTTTCTTTCTGCAACAAGGACCCTGTATTGCTTGCTTCACAAAATGTTGCAGACTGAAGGGCATGATAAAAGAACAATAAGACCATGCACAAGAATGGAAATTTAAAGATTTGCTCTTGATCTAACATTAGAGATTCTCCCCTGCATGTGTGCACTAATGCTCTAAAAATATGTGCTTTTGAGCATTATTGCATAAATAAAGTATGACGCTGCAGGTAAGAAGCAGCATGGAAAATGTTGGTGTGTGTGAAAGTGTTGCTGCTTGTACATGCATCCTCTTCGGTTTTGTTCTGTATGAATGAATTAGACTTGAAGAAATCGCCTTTTGTAATAAACAGTGATGGATTCTGAATGGGACTTGAATGCAGCTTATCACAGTGGTGACAGTTGATGCAGAAAAGGGCCTTCGCTGGATAAAAAGCTTACTGTGTGAATTGAACTGTGTCAGGTTCGGCCTGGGACTGCTGCCTCTTTTGACATGATCAGACAAGATTGTGTGTGTGTGTGTGTGTGTGTGTGTGTGTGTGTGTGTGTGTGTGTGTGTGTGTGTGTGTGTGTGTTCAGCTCCTAAGTTTGCCCTCGTATACATGAATTAGGACACCAAACCCAACACGCCTGGAATTTCAAAGAGGAGGCCATTTGTTGGAAACAAGCGCCCCATTTAGACTATCTTGATCCACATATTGAACTGTGCCCAGAATCTCTACCCATCTCTCTGAAGCCTGGACACTCTTCTGTTGTACTCATGTCGCCTAAAGTAAATGTATAAGCATCCGGTACAAGCAAGCTAAGACGGCAAGGGTTTTTCCTGTGTCAATTCTGAGATTTGTCTTTAAAAGAAGGAATGGATGGCTATTCATAAAACCTCCAACAATGGCATCAAAGTTAAATGAAATTTGCAAGATCTGTGAAAAACAGGGTGAAAGATAAACAACAGTCAGCGAACAAATGTCCATTCATCTGGCTTTTCTACTTTGTTAGCCAACTGAGCAGGTGAGCAGCAATAATTTGGCAACTCTACATAAATGCCGATGAGTCATTTTGGGTTTGACCAGCGATAGAGGCTTGTAGGGGTAAATCTGAAGGAGTGATGTCTCGTACGTTTGGTATGTGAAGATATCCTCACCAGAAAAAATGACAGCATTGGTAATTTGTAAAAATGACCAAAACGACCTAAACGTTTCCTTGACAACTGCCCTAATGCCATCAAGCAAATAGTGGTGTCGATGGAAGTAGCATGATGCTATACTGCCGCAAGAAAGTCCTAGGGAGGATGTCAGGTGGATGGTTGGGTGTCAAAGATTGTAAGTTCGGCCCCGCAGCCCATGGTTTTAGTCGTCCAAACAGTCAACGTTAGTTTCTTTTAACCATGACTATGACTTTTTCTTTAGTTTAACCACATATTTTCGGTTGCCTAAACCTAACCAGACCTTAACCATAGAGATGGCAGATCAAGAAAAAACTCAGACCAGTCTATTCTGGAACAGTCTCAGGGGTCGTTGTTTCAGAGTCCTTTCTCTCATCTCCTTTACTTCATCTACATTTTGCCCTCATGAATGAAATGGATTTGGTTCTTGAAATAGCAGCTGTGCCTTTTGGATAAGAATATTATCACTGCATTTAGCTCTTGACCCGTGCAGTCCAAAGTGATTCCGAGCATAAATGTTACAGGCTTGTGTCACTCGATTTAAAGTGACTGCAGCTTCAAAGTCACATGCCCTACTTATTTCCCATGCCCGCTGCAGTAGCCTGGCCTGCTGTGACACAACAGGAAAGCCCTCCAGGCATTCTCATAGTTGATGCCTGGTCATTTGTGGACCTCAAACAAATGGCCAGATTCCTTACTGACCCATTCATCTAGCTCACAGATGACTGCTAAATACACAAGGCCACTGAACTAGAGCACGTAGGTCTGTACTGTTTGACCGCTTATCAATCAGTGGTGCTATAGAGCTTATGACTTTGCATTATTGGTTTTGTAGAGAAAACTAGATGGTTTATTATGCTAGCTGCTCAGTGGCTAAACATCTTGCAATTTAGAAAAGGTCTTTAGCCATTTGTCTTCCTTACCTGTTCAGTCTTTATCTGATGATTATTAGTGATTTTTGGTTTTTGAAAAATTGGTGTGGTCAACTTCTATCACCAAGATTCTGTCTCACTCTTCCTCAGTTTTAAGCTCAGTCAAACTCTGTGTCCAGTGAGGCTTTGTGAAAGCTTGGCATGGAGGCAGAGATGCTGCAAATACCTCTATCTTCACCATCCAGACTCGATGGATGGAAAAAGCCACGCTCCTGCCAAAGAGTGTGACGGCTTGTGCCTGAGTCCAGCTGGTTCTCTATAAACAGCACATGAATTATTGTCTGTTTTCCTGCTGATTTTTAGTTTTGATTCACTCCTATTTCTTATTTTTAGAAAGGATTAGTCAGCCATTAGAGACATACAAAGATAGGCTTGGACTGATTTTGACATAACCACTTTCAAAATTAACACATTATTCTTCTGCAGCATTTAAAAAATATTTTGGTCGTACAAATGAACAGAGGGATACATTCCCGAATTAAGCAGAGTTGTTTTGCAGAAAACGTTCGAAGAACAACTCTTCACATCATATGAAAGACAAATGTGCAAAAAAGTGGCTTAAAGGGTTGCATGCTTTTGGCAACAAGAATAATGCATTAGAACTTGTCTTTTGTTCCAAATCTTTGGAGAAACTAGTCACGTTTAGGATCTGTCAACTGCTTTGGATACAAAAAGTTTTCTGCTATCATGTATATCCATGTCTGTTGTCTCATTGGACCAGACAGTGTCCCGACCCTGCAGTTTATCCTCTTACATCACCAGTGTTAGGACTTGCAGAGGGTAAATGAGTGCACCTACTGTTTGTGTACATGTTTATGCCTGAATACCACTCTGTGAGCTTCTAATGCACACAAATCTAAAGTGCAATTTAAATGTCTCCATTTGCATCAAGAGTGGATCAGAAATGTCTAGCCTTTAAGCTTTCACATGATCTTGAACAGCAAAAAAACCAACATTTTTAATCATCTTTTGTTGCATATTCAAACCACATGTTCAATGACAGAGGCATTTTTAAGAGAAATGCTACTGTGGTGTCTCCAAAACATGTTTTTGGCAATAATATGTATCTTCATCAGGGGGATTCCTTAATTCATTTTGTAAAACCCTGTGTGCAGAGGCACACTTTTACACTTTTGACCCAAATCCCAGATGGATATTGCATACTTCCAAGGTTATGTGTGATTTCATCATATGTTTCAGAGAGCCAAAGGAAACTATCTCATCTCCTCTCTTGCTGTAACTAACACCCCCCTAGTTTCTCTCCAGACTCCAGAGGAGGAAACGACTGCAATCTGCATCTCCGTCTCCCAGTGCTCCAACCTCCCTTCTGCCCACATCCATCTCTACATCCCAGCTCCATTACCTCCCCCACCATCTTCACAACCCACTTCTTTAAATACGCCTCTCTCTCTCTCTCAGCTTTGATCCACATGTGCCTGTGCTTGAGTTTTGAGGGAAGACAGTTCCTCTTCTTTTTCTAGATTTAAATGCATACAGAAATGCACAGTATAGGGCTCTAATGAAGCTGCGAGTGTTGAAGAAGCAATTGATTTGTTGATAGTCTTTTGCAGCATGATATCCCTATGGTCGTTTCTCCTTTTCCTCACAACAGTTGAGCTCTTCTACACAAGTCTTCTGCTTTCTGGCCTCTGTCTTTTGTCTTTTGCAATGAAATGTTGGCACATGTTCATGATCTTGGAGAACTCAAGCTAAACTTTACTGAAATTTATTAATAACTTTAAACATTCTTGGGGAAGTAGTATTGCAGTCTTGGTTATCATGACAACATTAACACAGAAGCGATTAAGCAGGTAGGAGTATAGTGACTTGCTCATGGACTTGTGGCTGGACACACACACCAGCTGTTGTGAGGATTGAGTCTGTGACATCTTGCTTGCAGGTTAACCATTGTCTTGCCCTTCTGCCCCACACATGGACACACTCTATCCCCCTTTTAAGTCTCTCCATCTCCTTTTCATTAAACTTTGAAAGGGAGTTGTTCAGTCTAGCTGTCAGAATTCCCTCTGTTTGAAGTGCGTCCATAAACATTACGCAACAGTGTCTGTAAGCCATCAGTGACTGTACTGTACTGTGTTTTGTGCCTGTCCGGGCCTGTCTGTCCCATTTTCTGTCTGTACAGGCCTCTACAGTTGCCATAGATGGGTCCACACACCACACCTTGACATGGCAGTTCTGCTCAGACCACTGCAATTTTAGAATTGCATTTCTGTAGATTTGTGTGTGTGTGTGTGTGTGTGTGTGTGTGTGTGTGTGTGTGTGTGTGTGTGTGTGTGAGCATACATGAGTTAAATAGGGATGTCCCACGCTCATGTGCGGGATCACGATTGCGTCTGACACAGGTGTCTTAAGGCCCGATCCATTTACGATCCTTCGGGATAGGGACTGTTTATTTGATCCCCACAGTTAGAGCAGTAATATCCACCCCTTAAAACGGTATCACCATTAACACCCAACATCAAATGACATCAAAGCCAAACATATCACAACTTAAACATTAAAAAAGAACAATTAATATATTTTAAAATGTATATTCAAACATGCATTCTGCAAATAAAGGATATTTATTTTGCAGGCTTGTCTTCGAGAATAGATTCTGGAGACTAAGTATGGCAGACTGTTAGTGATATTGGGATTTTTACTTAAGTTCTTTCCATGGTTTGATTTTTTTTTTTTTCCATTGCATTTGTCTTTTATTTGGACAAAGACTGATGTTATGAAGTACAGATAATTTATTGATATTCCAGTGTCAAAAAGTCACATATTGTAGCTTGTTTAAGGATGTGTTTGAGTGTAAAAGATCTCACTGCGGCTCCTCTACAGCAGAACTCCTCTGGCACCCTGTGTATCCCAGCGGAGTTGTGAGTTTTTGCCTTGGCAGGCCTCCTCTTCCTTGCTCTGCTGTTGCAGTAATGTATAATAGGACATATCTCAGCCGACTACAAATAAGCCTCCTTATTGTTGCCTTTTCCATTTGTCGAGCTGTAATCTGATACAGCCGAGGCCGTTGGCAGTTTTTCCTCTGCACTGTCGAGCTGTCACATGATGCTGGCAGGCAGAGCACTGTTTCTGACTCTGTGTATGAGTCCATGTTTTACAAAATAATCCCATGCACCGCTGTCTGCCCATTGACCAACAGTTGCTACTACTTCTACCCCCGCAAATCCTCTTGTACAACATCTCCCAATCCCTCGGATAACATTCGGCTTCATAACTAGATCAGGAGTGGTACGTGCATAAGTCGTTTTTTATTTAGAGACTGGTGACATTTGGGGTTTAGGTGTCACCAGATGCATTCATAGGAGAAGCCATTGATTTTGCGGTGACTCACCTCCTGAAAAGCCTTCTTTTCATCTGGGATGGGAGGAAGAATGGCCGAGGTGTGTTTGGCCTCTGTCGCAACATGTTTGGACCTGATGGAATGCAAAATGACAAGAGCGCCAATGGCCTTTTTAAAAGAAGAGATTTGTGTTTGAATGATGTTTGTCTATATGTCTATAATACATGGACAAGAAGGCTCTGTATGTGTGAGAATGTGCCAGAGTGTGTCACATCACTGTTCTTATCTACGAGAGGTTGGTGTGTATGTATTTTCTTGAGAGTGTAGAAGTGAGTGTGGTGTTTGTTTCAACATGAGACCCAGTCTGGACAGCTAGAATTTACTCCACGTATCCATCCAGTGTATCAAAACCTACTACTGACAGCCTTTTAGAGGTAAGACGAGATGAAATTTTAATGCTTGCTGTGGGAAAATTGTTGATTTTGGTTGATTGCATACTGTATACCACACAAAAATATTTTGGTAAAATAAGGGGAAGAGGAATCTCTGCTTTACACTCGGACTTTGCTTGTCCTTGTGCTGAATGGTGCAAGTAGTGGTTGTCAGCCTTTTTTATGTAAGGCTTTTGGCTGATCCATATCTGGCTGATCCACATCTGCTAAATCTCAAGTCACTCGAGTCACTGACTTGACATTCAGCAGGTGCGGCCAAGTTCGAATCAGTCTTCATAACGCACAGCATGTTGCAACTGATAGTAACTGCCGGATATTGTAAAAAAAAGTAATAAAATGCATGGAAAGTCTGTCGATGTAAGAAATTGCAGTGTATGAAATCTGGCAACATCACATTCGTCTTCTACATCAACTGGCAACAATAAAGTGTATAACGTTGTTAGTGGGTGTAGCAGTAAGGCTAATGATGTAAGAACAAGAACTTGTGAAATTAGCCAACACAAAAGCTCAAATTATTACATTTTAGTTAATGTTATCGCACCAACACTTATATTAACAAATAAAGTGATGTTCTTAAAATTGTATCAATTTTTGCCAGTTATGACATACTATTATTGTGTTGCAGTAATGAGGCACATCTGCAGATGATCTTGGTCGTGTTTTTCTGGTGTCACTGTCACAGTTTACAGCTTCTATATACAGTTTTAACCAAATTACACAAGGCCAACTATTACGTATAATGTTTGTTTACATGCAAATGTGCTTTGAGTATTTTTCCCCGAGGCTGCTTGTGACTGAAGAACTGGTTCTGCTTTCGTGTCACTTAATTTATTGCTGCATTTTAGGAGGAAAATGTACTCTTGCTTAACCTTTGTCCCCATGTTCCCCCACAATAAACTGTGAACGTGATCTCATCATCATCATCATCATCATCATCATCATCATCATCATCATCATGGACTCTGCCAACAGTGATTCTTTACCACCACTTCTAGTATTGCCACTTGTTCCTAGAGCAAATCTGCCCCTTGTAAAAGTAGAGGGATACATTTCAAAGTGTTCCCTTTTTCTTTCTTTCATTTTCACTTTTTCTTTATTTTTTTATTTCTCTTCCTTGAATTCCACTTTCTGTCTTTGCTGTCATTCTTCATATGTCCCTCACCATCAGCACGCAATCCCATCTTCCTTTCATCTATTTCTCATTTACATATCTGGCTTTCTTACTTTTGGCCTCAGTACTCTCTGTGGGCCTCTGTGTATCCTCAGCCGTCCCTTCAGTATCAGCTTAATGACACAAAAGCTGTGTTACAGGTTTAGACATCGTCCACTCCTATCGTCTACCCAACACCTCCCCACCCACTCCCCCCACGAGCACCGGGGACGACCTTTCCCTCCTCACACTCCCCATTCCGTCCTCTGATTGGCTGAGGCGAGAACTCATAGTGACCCTTTGGGAATCATGTCAGCCTGTCTCCATGGCTGTGGTTTGTGTTTGTCATACAAAGGGACGGCCTGGGATGTGTCACTGTTTAAGAGGACTAAAGCTCTTCTTGGCTGAGCTTCTATCAGTGCTGGTGAGAACAAAGCCAAGTTTGAGGCAGTGTTAACGAAGATTAAGAGTTTTAAGTGTTGGTTCAGGTTCATCTGCTGGGAGTGGGGAGTTTCTGAACACATGGACACAGCTGTGCTGTTACTATGCATGGTTTGTGGCTCCCATCCAATAAAGGCTGGGTTTTAGTATGGATAAACATGTATGCAAATCAGTATGGGTCCAAAAATGTTGCTTTTAGGCTGCAACCAATGATTATTTTCATTATCAATTATTCTTTTTATTTGTCCACGTCTCCTCTTCATTTCATTTGCCATGGACTGGTCCATATACTGATGATGTTCCAAGAAATTTCTGAACCCGGAGTTACCTTTTTTTGGACTGAAGTTTTGGGTGATTTGCAGCTATTTGAATACTTTGTCTTTCAAGTGACTGATGTCAAGTTGATTGTAAGGGAATAATAACCTCAATGACAAATGTCATGTTAGTTTGAAGTTAGTCCAAAAGAAAACCAGGAACATTCACCAGATCATGAGTAGAAGATCTTTTGAACAGTACTACAGCTATTGTGCTATCAAATGTGATGGGATTCATGAAAACTTTGCAAGCTGTACTCATGCAGACTGGTTCTTTGCTTATCTGACTTTGTAATCGGGAATAACTTCAGTAACCCTGTAGGCCTAGAAGCTTTCAACCATGTTTTGTTGGAATTTGATGCGATCATTTTGGGTGATTTTTTTAGTGGTAAGTCTAAATCAAATCAATGCATAAAACAGGTGGCTCTGGAAAGGAGAAGGAAGTCACTTTGGTTGAACCGGTTGTTTAAAGCTGCTTGATGTTTTGTCTGTAAGACTTCCACGTCTGACAGACAGGATATCCTCCTGTCATATTCTGCCAGAAACCACAAGATTCTCCTGATAGCAGTCAATCATTGCGTCATAAGGAGTGCCTCAAGTGACAGTGTTTTTGTAATACGATACAGCTCTGACCGCAATCAAATAGAATCTAAAAATCCAGGTAGGCCTACTTGTTTGCCCCTGGTTGAATTTGCATATAGATGGAGTTGATTGCATTGAAACGGCTTAGAGTCAGATACAGAAAATTCCAGTGCATTGAAATGCAAATCTTTGGCTGACTGTCCAGAATTTCTTGTCCTATATTTTAAACTCCACCCATCTAGTATTTCAGTGCTGTACTATGAATTATCTGCATGTTATCTTACCACACACTAGCACAATCACAAAAGAGTGGAGGACCTGAGTATGAAATTATAGAAGACCTAGAATCGTGGACACACAAGAACGTGGCACAGAATCCTCAAACGCGACGGCTGTGACGGCCTTTCAGCTGCCGATCCTTTGAGCCTGATGGCTTCGCTTTGTTCAGGCTCAATAGATTGTTCATCTGATCTGAGCTGACTGCCTGTAGAGTCTCCTGCACCTGTCTGACACGCTCATTTCTGCGTAACCTACCCTCGACATCTGACATTCTCTTGCTATCACCTCCACAGATTTGTACCATGTGTCTTTGTATTAATATGGTTTGGTCTGTTTTGTTAATCTGATTTGATACAGAGCTGTTGAGATTTAAAATGTCCCTTGAATTGAAGAATGTCTTTCTCTACAGGTTGAACATGTTTTGTTGCCCAAGGGCCAGTGAAACCTGCAAAGAAATATAAAATTGCAACGTCTGAAAATTAGACCCACAGTCTTCTGAATTGGCAGGTTGAGCCACTTTCACCTTGACAAACTGCTCTGCTTGGCGGAATGTAATCTACATTGGTTTTCAGTCTTTAAATGTGTTCAAACTACTATTTCAGAGGACCTTAACACTGAGCCAAGATTACTTATGGAAATATCCTGATTATAGTGAGATTTATGCTACATGAAAATATTATTCACCACCTGATATAGCTGTCAAAACATGGCATATAGATGCAAATGGGGTACTTCTGCTGGAGCTCAAGTATCAACACAATTTCTCAAGCAGTTCAATCTGTACAGTTTCTTGTTGCTGTGCCAGAGTATCAATAACCGGCGACACTGTGGCAATCTGATACACGCTGTTTCTGAAGTAAGAGAACAGGTTATTGTGTTGCAGCGTGTGTCCCCTTTCAGGTCTCAAGAGCTAGACTGCAGTTACACACATGCAACTCTATGCAAAAGAGTACACACAGACAAGTTATACGCATAAAATGTCGCATGCACAAACGCGCACACCTTTACCTGCACACACATGATATAAAGCTTCTCGTGCACACAGGTCATTTCCAGCGTTGCACACTGGGTTAGCAGCCTGCTACAGGAGAGGAGAGTCAGTGGAGTGTGTGTAGTTTAAGGTACGGATGAGATGTGGAAACACCACTATGCTCTCAAGAAGAGACTCAAAGGGGAGTCTCGCCAAGTCAGCCAGGTACAGGTATGTTTGCACATTACCTTTGGTGCTTTGCGAATGCATTTGGCTTTGCATCGTCTTTTATTCTCCGTTTGTGTTTGTTGTGGTGCTACAGAACTCTGCTTCTGACTGGTTAAGAAAAGGTCATGTATCATATCTTATGATAGCTTCTGTTATGTATTCAGCTCTGTCTAATGTTAGTGGTCATGTTTTCACACTTATAGCCTCTAGGAATGTCCCGAGCAGAGTTACAGGATCGGGATCAGGTCAGATCCAGGCTTTTTGGATGGGCTGACATTGTAAAACCTGATCCTTTTCCGAGCCTTGTTTGCTCGGAGTACGCCAGCTGTCAAAAATGCCCAATTGCACTGTTACAACTTGGATCGACACAGTGTGAGTGACTTGTGAATGAACTGTTGAGTGCCCAAAATAAATAAACAACAGTCAGCAGTTTCAAACTATGACAGCAGGCAGTAGGGACTGATGTGGGCAAAGCTGCTTTAGGTAAAAACAAATAAAGAAACTTTTTTTCTGTTTTAGAAGGTGTAGCAGGTGTACCACATCTCTGAGGTGGTCTTGTTTATTTAATCTTGTATGTAATCTTGTTTTCTTCGTGCTGGAAATGAGATTGACATCTACATGTCATGGGCAGACAGTCCCTTTGCAGTTGGATGATGAAGATGACTAATTCCGTCTTCAGGGAATCAATAGAGTATCACAAACATGCCTAATACTATTGAAGTCTCCTCATGTCAGTCTTGTCTGCCCTGTGCTGAAGGCAGATTTCAGTCCTGCTTGCTAAAGCGGGTCAATTACTTGTGGATGACAACACTCACAAAGGATCGTGTGTCTTTGCCGAACTCCAGATCACTAGTTTTGGATGCACCTGAACCTGTCGCCTCTGACTCAACTTCTGATTCTATCTCTGTCTTCCTGTCTCTCTTGTTGCTGCTCTTCTAGGTTTTCTCTTTGTCTCCATGTCTTTCTTTGCGTTCACCTTTATACCTCCCACTTCTTGTGGTTGTCCTGTACATTGGTAAAGATATCAAGCAAGAATCAAAGCTAAATCTTGTCACAAGTGTTTTCTCAGATCTGTCTGTCTACTTCTGTGATCCTGTCAGGAGAGAGATGCTTTTCTTTTTTTCTCTCCGCTGTTTCCTTTCAAAGTCTCTTGTCATGCAAGGACATGTTTTTTAGTCAAACCTGAAAATACAAAGCCCAAATTGAATTAAAATGTCAGATGATAATATTGAGGTTTGGAAGTGGTCTAAACTGTGTGGATGGATCAGTGGGCAACGCTCCTCAAGTCAAAGTCACCCTGCTCTTTTCTGTTTTAGGGGCTTCCTGGCTTATCATTTGTTGAAGCACTTTCTCTACCTTTCAGTTGAGAAGTTTTTGTTCCACTGTATTAGTTTGTGGCCTCCTTAGGGTATTTATCGACTCAGGCATATGTGGACTGTTGCCAGGTTTAGTTCTCAGCTTTGCCTTTTGAAAAGCGGTCTTAAGAGTTTCTAGATCATTTCTTTTCCACTTGGACTTGATTTCAGTCCTCCTCGTTGTTGAGGGATCAAGAGCAGCAGGGCCAGGGACGAACGTTGGCAGGCTGACAGCTGGTGTAACTGTAGACGCCACTCCGACGTGTGTCTTCAATTTTCCTCCCCATTTTCTCAGAGACTGACCCTTTTAAAAGAAACCAAACTCAACAGTGATGTCCTGCATTCTAGTGAACAGAAGGATTTTCTGAGTTCAAATAAGCTTTGGTCATTTTGTATTGTAAAAGCTGGATTTGTTTTGCATTGTTAAAGAGGATGGCTTTCAGTAGCATTTACAGCATTTGCTGTGATTTTCTGTTCTGACAAGGTCAAAGGAATTTGTTAACACAGAAATTCTGTAAAATTCGGTTCAAAAACAAAACACTGTCCTCTTGAATCAATTCTTTCTAAAGTCTAATTCAGTCTCTCTAATGGCCACAGTTTCCTGTCACTGTGCAGGTTTGACAGCCTGCTTTTTCCACCAGTTGGCTCTTTCTATGTAGAAATTTGCCAAATACTATTAACAAATACTGTAAATCTTAGTGTTCCCGGACAGGCAAGGGTTATTACGCATGACTGTATAATGACCACGGTATGTAGACTGTTTGACAGTTAAGTTGTTTGATTAGTTAAGACAATTTAATACAATTGTCTGATTAACAACTTGTGTGTCTGTCTGATGCAGTAAAGCTCTCACCTGGTGCTCCAATAAGATAAAAAAGAGCACCACAGGGTATTTGCAGCTACAGTAATATTGACCCTGTTATGGTTTTAGCTGCAGCCAAAGAACACTTAGCACTGTGAAAATGAGTCAGAGGTGGTTTATAGTGAGTATTTGTAGGCCTAATGGAATGAAAATGACAATTTGCTCTGATAAGAAGGCCTTCATTTGTGAACATTATGTAATTGGATGGTTGTTAGGCTCTTTAGGAAGTGTTTTAACTAATGGAAGCACCAAACATAGATCAACTACATCAGCATGGGAACTTTTCTAAGCACTGTGCCACGGGCATCGTGCTGCACTATGAATGACAACCAGAGATTGCTTTTTTTTGCAGAGTTGTTTCTTAAATAAGTTGCACAAATCCAATATGAATTACCATGCCAATTCTGATAAATCGAGGAAGACATTTAGGTTTCCCATGGCGATGATGCAACTTTTAGGCAATACTCTGCAGCTGCACACAAAGTCGGCTGCAGTGTGAGAAAAGCTTGTCAGAAGTTTACTGGCAGCAAGGGGTTGCTCCATGAGCTGCTTTGTTTCCGTGGCAGCTTCTCTGGCACTAATTGACATGCAGGTTCCATTGTTAGGTCTCTGTAAATAATACTATAAAGAGTACGGTCTGGACCTGCTCTATATGAAAAGTGCCCTGAGGTAACTTCTGTTATGATTTGGTGCATGATTTTGATGTAATTATGGAGGATATATGTCATGTTATTTTATTCTTGTGTCGCAGTCTGTCACTATAGGCACTAACAATACACCATGACTCTGAGACAATAGGTTTGATGCATTGCTGTCGGTGTAGTTCAGAAACTACACTTTCAGTGGCACTTAACCGTGATTCTTTGGCATAATGGGCACCTTAATGCATCGCAGCAGAGAAGAGACTCCAAATTAAAATCTCAAAGAGTGAAAATGAACAAATTGTTGGCAGCTGGTGGTTAGCATGCACAGGACAATTCAGTTTATCTCACTCAATTCAGTTCAATTTCAGTTCAAGCAAGCTTTTCTATGACATTTTGATTTAACGTTACATGTTGCCAAAGAGTATACATGGACAGATTAAGGTAAATATGTACAATAAATGCACAAATTAATTTATAATATCGAATGAAACTAGTTTAAAAAAAAGATGAGGTGCTCAGATTTCCTCTGCTCTTATCGCTCTTCTAACTGGTGTTTGGTGAGAAAACATGTGCTCCCAGCCTCCCCTCTGATTCCATTGATTTTTAGCATCAGCCAGTTAACATATAACCTGTGTGAAGGTCACCGTGGCATTGCCCTAAAAGACAATTGTTCAACTGTTGATCCTAAATGCTTCTACTCTACTTTCCCTACTAAGCTGCTTATTGCTGTAGCAGGGGCCGAACACAAATGAATTGATGAGGGTACGTGTAGGCTATGTGATTGTGTTTTTGTATGACACAGGTACAGAATATCACCTTTTTTTTCTTTTAATCTTTAGCCCATTTACTGCACATCACATACACTTTACATCACAGCTTATCATTTTGCAAACCCAGCTGCTGTGTTTTAGACATTTGAATGGGCTTTTTCACCTGATCGGAATGTGATCACTTGATTGAATGGGCGTTATCAGCCTCATAGATATAGGTTAGAAGATGCCTGCTACACCTTCTAGTAGGTTCAGAAGGGCATCATTTCTTCACATGGTTGTGCCCCTCAGCATCTCATACAGACACACTTGGGTTTAGGCAACAAAACTACCTGGTTAGGTTTAGTAAACGATCATGGTTTGGGTTAAAATAAGTATGTTAACTATTATGTTACTATTATTATTTATTATTATTATTTAAAACTTTAAATAAGTCTTTTGGTTTCACACGGGACACGAACGCAGGCCTCCTGGGTGAAGATCCTGTGTTTGTTTGACCTATCCATCCACACCACAGCCTCCTCCTTATGCAGACTTTGTTGCTCACTGAAATAAATAGGTGATAAGCCTCCTGAACCTACTAGTAGGTTTAGTAGGCCCCTATTAGCCCATATATTTGGGACAGATGTGTGATGATAACGCCTATTCAGTAGCCTGATAACAGCCAAATCAGGTGGCTTTTTCAACCTTTGCAGGCAGCAACTGTCCATGTTTCATGTCGTGTGGAAATGAATGGAAACCAGTGGCTGAACAGTAGAAAAACATATACAGAAATCTTTAAAGACTACGTAGAAAGCATTTGAAAATAGTCAGCTAAATGTACAGTAAACATGATGATTTCTTGTGTGTTTACAAATGTGTTGCACACACATTTGTATAGTCTTTTAAAGAGACTGATATGTTAATATAAGAAGATTAAAGTTTGATCTACACCAGCAGCCAGTGTGGGGCTCTTAAAACCCAAATTACTGTGATGGAATCTGGCTTTTAGCGTAACATGGAAGAAGAAAGGAGGTCTGTATGGAACAACAGGGGAGAAGAGGCAGTTTCTGCTTAATGAAATATCCATCAGGATGACTGTTTGTTTGGAGGCAAAACTGCAGGCTCATGAATTTACCTTCCCTCTCTTTCTCTCTCCTGTGAACCGCGGTGTCTTCCTGGCTCCCCAGCCCTGCGGACCGCTTCTATCCATCCTCTCCACCCTTGCTTCCAGTAAGGCCGCCTTGGGTTTCAGTGCACAGGAGGTGGAAGTTAAAGACACGAGCCTGCTATGCGTTCATTATTCATTGAGTTAATCAGGCTACAGGCTAGAATATCCTGCTTTGGTCCCTTTGCACCACATGCATCAGATCCTCTTGTTCTTTTGCATTTTGCACAAGCTGCCTTTTTGTTTTGGATTATTCTGGTTTGATTCTGTTCATCAAATGAGTAATTTATATGACGAGGAGCTCTCTACTCCCACCCCTGAATGCAAACTGTGGTTCTCTCACGCTGAAGCTGAAGCTGAAGCAAACACTCTCTTGTTTGTTCCATCTGAAGCTTAACGTGCGGAATAAAGTCTGCTGATTAATCGTACCTGCTTTGGTTTTAATGTCTACTCGTAGGTGGTGTAATTTCAACTATTTTTAGAGCGTAGTATGTTAAACTGTCAAGTGGTTGCCTGTTTTGATCAGATACAAGGCGTTCTTTGAATGGCGACATTGTTCTGTGCGGCTCGATGCCATTGAGGTGCTTGCTTTTGCCAGTATTTCTCTCTGGTTTCTGTCTCGGTTTTCTTCCTCCCCTCCTCTACGTTTCCCTGTTTTTTGAGACAACGGCTGCAGGATTAGTGGAGTTGAATGGAAGGACACAAGGGTGAAACATGGATAAGATTGAATGATCGAGAGGTAGGGCCTTGAGCAAGTATAGAAGGCACAGAATGGAGGGACAGACGGAAGAAGACTGGATCTATGAAGTCACTGGATTTGTCATGCTGGTTTTTTATCCCTTTATACTCATTCTTATCTGTCATTAAAGTGTCTGTAAATGCAAATGTTGTGGGTGTAATGTGGGTGTAAACAGGGCTTACTATTTTATTTTTATATTTTGTGGGTAAAAAATATTTAAAATACAAATAAATTGGAAAAAATACATTTTTTTTAGCAAAAATACCCTATAGTTTAACCATTTATTGTTTTTTTTTTTCTGTTTGTTTGTTATTAGCAGGACTCTGGTGCATAATCAGCACCTTCTTATATACGTTTTCTTTCCATTCCTCTCTTTATTTTCTGTTTCCAGAAGCATTTTCTGAGCTGAGGTGTTAGTGTTGCAACTAACTGTAAACTGTGGAGATCTGTAGTGGTCTTTTTGCAGCATGAAACTTATAACGTTTGGATGTGTGGGATATAAAGTATGGCTTTTTAGGTAAAAACCCCCAAACACGTAGCCTTAATAATATAGTAGTTGTTATTAAGATCAGTGATAGTAAAACTGATTCAGGGAGAGACAGTGAGACAAGGACACTTGGAGAAAGGAAGAAATTGAGAGAAGAAGAAACACGTAGCGAGCGAGAGTTCGGGCTCTTGGATGCAGCCTCAGACTACCTTCAGCAGCCTCCTCTCTCCAGTCTGGCTGTGTTTTTGTGGCCTCTTACCCCTCCCTCCCATCCAGACTGAATATTTATAACTGAGGACCATAGCCTTTGCCCCACACATATACACACAGCCCAGCACAGCAGGATGGGGCAGTTGTTAATTCTACCGAGTAAATGGCAAGCAGTGCGTCTGGCAGCAGTCCAGGCCCTTGAATTCCACTTGGCACTTACATGGGGAGGAATGTTTGGCACTTGAATTGGGCAGGACTGACGGTGCTCCACAGTCGGAGTGATGTAAACGCTGACATAGATGTCATACACATATTCATGTTTGCAAGTTTCTGGCCTTGTACCCGGAAGTTTTAATTTTGTCAGTAGTGATAATCTTTGAAAGAGCTGTACAATACATTGAGATGGAACTATCAACAATGCCACATGTTGCACCTTTTAAAGATAAGTCTTTCAATCAAAGTGTGAGGTTTAAAATAACAAGAATCAAATGAG
The DNA here is from genome assembly GCA_008360985.2 of Macquaria ambigua. Classification (NCBI taxonomy): domain Eukaryota; kingdom Metazoa; phylum Chordata; class Actinopteri; order Centrarchiformes; family Percichthyidae; genus Macquaria; species Macquaria ambigua. Next base: position 146,384 of record VMKM01001379.1, read on the forward strand.
ACAGTGGACACAGGATCAAATCCATTTTAATTTGGCAGTCTTGAACTTGTGATTTTAAATTCTGAAATTCTTCTGAAAGTGGTCGTTTTAAGTTGACTAGACATGAAACTGACAACTCTCAAAATTTATTATGAGATTATACACAGTGCACACACACACACACACGTGTATCAATAACAGAGTTGTAGTTCCTTGTCACCATGCCACACTGACACATCTGTCTTGTGTCAATGAATGGCATTTTCCAATTTCCGCCTCAGTTCTCACTGGTGTCATTTATACTGAAATGAAAGGGTCCTTTGTTTCTTACCTCAACCTTGCTTTGGCCCTGCAACAGAGGTCACGTGCAGTGTGTAGCCCCGTCGGGGCTGTGCACACATCCGAACATCAGAAGAGATTGAATGGGGATTTGTCAGGCTTGATAAGCAGAGAGATGTTTGTCTGCTGGGTAGAGATAGGTGGTAATGTTTGCAGTAAAGTTTGAATCACTCACATGGATGTGAGCACGTTTTTCAAAAGTTAACGGCTCTTTTTGAGACATTTTCTAAGGCCTTGAGGAAACAAGTAGCAGTTAACCTTTATTTATTCAGGGTGGGTTTGCTTCAAAAACAAGCTTTTTTTCCAGCTGTGACCTGCTTCATATTTTTACAGTCACATCTGAGCTGCCCATAACAACAGTCCTCCATTGAGCAGTGCAAAGAGAGCAGGTTGGTGTTTAGTTTAGGTGCTCAATTGCACTTTAAACAACTAAATTAAAGTCTCTTTATTGCAGCATACTTACTTACATACTCTACTTCAACTTTCTTGCCCACTCTGGGGATTCAAATACAGGACTTTTTTAGTTACAGCAGGCCTCTAATCTTCAGCCCACCTATCACCACATAACCCAGACAGTATTGTCTCTGTTTTATTCCACAGGGGATTAGACAGTACAACAAGAAATTCGTAAGGATGACATAAACTTTAATTGAACTATTTTTGTTGTCTTATTGGTTCTTTTAGAGTTCCTTTTTTAACACGTCTTTTAATTTTTCTGAGGAATTTATTTGAATGTTGTTTTGGATTTATATTTCATGGCTTTATTCTGTTATCTTGTGGGTATTTATAGGTTTATATACAGTGTGTATGTGTGTGTGTGTGTGTGTGTGTGTGTGTGTGTGTATGTATGTGTGTATATATATATATATATATATATATATATGTGTATGTATGTATGTATATATATATGTATGTATGTATGTATGTATATATGTATGTATGTATGTATGTATATATATATGTATGTATGTATGTATATATATATGTATGTATGTATGTATGTGTGTATGTATGTGTATGTGTATATGTGTATGTATGTGTATGTGTATATTTATGTATATGTGTATATATATGTATATGTGTGTGTATATATATATATGTA